>CATIWO010391910.1:0-27227 GCA_949673435.1 Macaranga tanarius
CCATCTGCGCCAATCTTTCTCTTGAAGATCCATTTACACCCAATAGGTATAATACATTTAAGTGGATTAACAAGTGTCCAAACTTGGTTAGCATACATTGAATCCATCTCAGCTCTCATTGCCTCAAGCCATCTAAAAGAATCTTTATCACATAAAGCTTCTTTATATGCAGTAGGATCATCAACATGAATGCTTTCTTAATACATATGCAACTCTTGCATATTATGGAGAAGACTGTATCTCTCCGGAGGACGAGATACCCTATTAGTCCTTCTAGGAGTCGGTGTGATGACTTTCTCAATTGGAATAGGCTCTTCGGGTTGATCAATGTCTATTTGATCAATTTGTTAGGCTTATTTAGATGACTCCTCATTTAACATTATCTTCCTTCCTTTGGCACCTTCCTTAAGAAACTCTTTCTCAAGGAATATAGCATCTCTGCTTACAACAACAACTTATTCAGTAGGAAGATAAAAGCAATATCCTAAACTATTTTTAGGATATCCAACAAACCTTCCTTTAATCAATTTCGCATCTAACTTATCCGATTTCAGCTTTTTGATGAAAGTCGGGCACCCCCAAATCTTAACATGTTTAAGACTTGGTGCCTCACCATGCCATATCTCATATGGTGTGGTAGAGGCGAACTTGGATGGAATACAATTAAGGATGTGGCAGGCCATTTAGAGTGTAAACCCCAAAGTGATGTAGGAAGATCGGTGTAGCTTATTATAGAATGTACTATATCCAATAGTGTGCGGTTACGCCTCTCGGATACACTATTCAACTATGGTGTTTCGGGTGGCGTGAGCTGTGATACAATGCCATATTCCTTAAAGAACTCAATGAACTCGGTACTTAAGTATTCACTTCCTCGATCCGATCGAAGAGTTTTAATACTCTTCCTAGTTTGGTTCTCTACTTGGGCTTTGAACTCCTTAAACTTTTTAAAGGATTCACTTTTTTTCTTCATAAGAAACAAATGCCCATACCTTGATAAATCATATAAAGGTAATGAAATAGTAGAAACCACCTCTAGCTATTTCCTTAAATGGCCCACATAAATCTTTATGTATGATTCCCAATATATCATTGGCTCTTGCCATTTGTCCAACAAATGGTGATCTTGTCATTTTGCCTTGAAGACAAGCCTCATAAGTTGGATCAGATGTAGATTTAAGTTTGCTCAAGTTTCCCATCTTTTCTAACTTTGTGATCCTATCTTGTGCAATATGACATAATCTCAAGTGCCATAGATATTTGGAGTTAGAGGCATTTTTAATTAACATTGCATTCATATTAGATTGAGGCTCAATATTATTAGATATATTATCAACATAATATAAACCATGTATCACATAACCCATGCTAATCAATTCATTTCCAAAATAATTTTTGCATATATCTCTACCAAAAAGGAATTCATAATCCTTACTAGTCAAACTAGAGATAGAGATAATATTTTTAAAGGCATTAGGTACATATAATACATTATCCAATAACAAAATATGATCATGCAAATCAATAGAAGTGGATCTTGTAGCCTTGGCCGTAACACTTACTCCATTTCCAAGCTTTAAGGTCACTTAATTTAGCCTCAACCTTCTCTCATTTGCTAGATCCTGCAAGGATGAATAAATGTGAGAACTAGCACCGGTATCTAATACCCATGCATCAGATGAGCTCTTAGAATATTTAGAAGTAAATAAACTAGAGAAAGTCTCACCTTCTCCATCCTTTCCTTTTTCCTTAGTCTTGAGGGACTCAAGGTACTTGGGACAATTTCTCTTCTAATGTCCCTCTCCTTGGCAATGGAAAGACTTTCCTTTGCCTTTGTCTTCCTTCATGGTGGCCTTGCCCTTATTCTTGGCTATTCCTCCCGTGGGCTTGACAATACTTGTCTTGCCCTTTTTTTTCTTATTGGCCTTTTTTTAGTCCCATTAGATGAGGCAATAAGTGCAACCTCCTTCCCTTTGTTTCCTTGGATAGCTTTTTAGGCCATCACGAGCATATTCAATAGCTCTATAAGAGTGCATTCGATCTTGTTCATGTGGAAGTTGGTGATGGTTTGCCCGAACAATTCAGGGAGGGATTGGAGGATCATATCCACTTAGAGGTGGAAGTCAATTGTGAAGTCTAGACTGTCTAGCTCCTCCATTGATCTAATCATGGAGTTCATATGAGCTCCAACATCCTCCCTCTCTCATCTTAGGAGGGAAAAGTTGCTTAGATATCTCATACCTAGCGGTCCTACTATGTTCACCAAATAACTTTTACAGGTGTAGTAGGATTTCCCTTGCACTTGTGTATTTCTCATGTTCCCGATGGATCTCGGTGCTCATGGAAGCCCACATTATACAATGTGCTTACATATCATCATCCTTCCATTTAGCAAGAGTTTCATGCTCCTCTTGAGAAGTATTTTTAGGAAGGGATCCGGGTAGACCTTGCTCTATCACATAGAGTATTTTTTCAGAAGCTAAAATAACTTTTAGGTTCCTTAGCCAGTCAATTAAGTTAAGGCCCATGAGCCTATTGTTGTCGAGGATGATTAAAAGTGGGTTTGAGGGTCTCACGTTATCAAATGTTTACAAAAGATAACAAGATTGATTAGTTGTATGTCATAGAGATCACCATTAGATTTGGTATTTAATCATAATGGCCACCCATTAACTTGGCGAATCCTACACTTCCAAGTAAGAAATGGAAATCCCTTGTTGGATGGATTTCTAGTAGGTAAAGAAGTTCTTAATGGGCTACTAATGTCCCTCAGGTACACTTTGCCATTCTTGGAATATTAGTTCTCATTAAATGGATAACTCTTGTTCATCACATCTCATATGAGGCTCCATTAATCGGGCTCCTAATGTTACGAGCCTCAAGTACGCATTGCCATTCTTGGCCTTTAGCATTAGTTAGGTCCAACCATTGGATCAGTGAAGTATATGGATTTGAACACTACAAACCTCAGGTACGCCTATTTGCCATTCTTAGCCCATAATGTAACCATACACCCACAACATCTCATGCATAACAATAATACTACATGAATCTTTTGGGCCTTATGTACACTCCTATGTGTCCATAGCCAATGTACATAAGCCCAAAACTATGAAAGTTATTGCTCTAATAGAGAGCCTAGACCTAAATTTAATTGGAAGATTTTTGGGTTAATTTAAATTAAGGTCTCACTTTTCACATTCACCATTTTACAACATACATATCTTATACATACATTGTATGGTAATATACATCCATCTATATACATATCATGTACATATATATAGTTCATCAACATACATATCTCATACATACATTGTATGACATTCTACATCCATCTATATACAAATCTCATACATATATAGCATGCCCCAACATACATATCACATATATACATTGAACATGCAAAATGGATGCACAAATAAGGAATGATCATGAGCCTTTCCTTAGCCTATTCTAACACTTAGAATAAATAAAATTGGGCCTAGCCCAAGAAAAGCCTTCATTCCATGAGCCTCCTTAGTCACCATCATCACGGGCCTTGCCTCCAAGCCTCTAATATTGAATGGGCCTCCAATTGAACTCTTTAATCATTTAGTCATAACTCTTATGATGTACATTCAATCCTTGGCATACCAAGGCAAATAATTTACATCTTAATCTATGCAACTAACACTTAATTACATAACCATAATAATAAACTTAATTATTATTACAAACCAAAGATGTAAACTAAGTCCATGATCAATCCTTACATGAATGACAAGTATACATTCAATTAAAATACAACTATTGCATGTTTTTTGAAGTAGAAAGTCAAGCAAACATGTGTATAACATTGTATAAGATGTATCTAGTGTGTTTTGTGCATAAAAGGGGGCACTTTCAAGCATTATGAACAATTTAGGTAGCCCTGAACATGACCATGTTCCAGGCCGTGTGCCCCTTTTACTTTAGGCAAACACAGCCGTATGCACTCTGCACTCCACCAAAAGCATACTTTTTCAAGTTGCAACACTTGCAACAAAGGCCACAACACTTGTGACCATTCAAATGCTCAATCACAACTTTTGTAATTAACATTTTTAGCATGCAAAATAACACACAAATGAACTAAATGGTCACAACACTTGCAACCATTCACACACGTAATCACCATAATCACAACACTTGTAAATATCAATATATAAAATCATAACACTTTCAATTATCAACATTTTTAGCATGTAAATCATATGATAGATGGCTCTGATATCACTTGAATGAATGTGTGAACATGTGACAATCAAAATTGCAAAATTTAAAAATTTTGATTGCATGCAACATTTGTATCAAACATGAAACACATTCATGCCCATAGATCATATCATATGTTAAGTACACAACTAAACATGCATCAAGGATAATATAACACATCAATAAACAACCAAGTCATACATTCATAATACAGGACCTAGCAACTAAGGGTTTGGTAATACTTACAAAATTCTAAGTTGGTAGCACGCTTGTTAAGCTTTGGTTGGTATTGATCTACGAGCTCTAAGCTCCCCAAATGTGAAGCCTCTAGCTTGATACACATGGATTGCACAAGGATGATCTTTAAGGATGGTGAAGCTCTACCCACAAGCCTCTCTAGTTTGACCTAAGAGCTTACTAGAGACACTCTAAACTTAAATGTATGGAATAAGGAAGCAACCTCCAATAGATGTTGGACTTTGAACTTATACAACTCTTGTACAATAATGGCTTTAACTTGAAAGCACACAAATCTTGTGTATATCTTAATTCTCTCCACTTGAAGAAGAAGTAGGAAGAAGACACTCTCAATCCTTTTCTCTTTTTTATAAGAATATTAAATTTGCTCTCTAATGTTAATTGGAGTTAGAAGATGGTTGTCTCTACACTCTCCAATAACTATCAACATAAACAATATGATAATAGCTTGAGTATCTCATACTCAAGCTACATACATAGTTATTGCTTAAGTATCTCATACTCAAGCCACATGCATTCTATAGCTTGAGTGTTTCACACTTAAGCTACTTGCATTTAATAGATTGAGTATCTCATACTCTATCTATATGCATGGCTTTACTTTACAAGTGAGTGGGTGGTATTTGGTTCTATAAATAACCTTAGCCTTGATATCATTAACATTTAATGGATATGGGCTAAGGTTATAAGCATATGGGCTTCTCTACACTTAGAGAAGGCCCACTCTATACCAATAGTTAACTTATGGGCTAATTTAAATTCTTTAAATAAAGCCCATACATAAGTCCATGTCAAGTTCATCTTTATCAATATACAAGGTCCATCTCATGGCCCATATAGAAATACATTAGGAGGCAAATATTAATCTAGTCCTTGAACTCAATATCTTATATTAAATCAAGTCCAAATTAATATTTATTTAATTACTATTAAGTCCCAATCTTTGAATTTAGATTTCGGAATATGCTAGATCCCCGCATATGTGCAAATCCAATTCAATTAATTTAATTAAGTAATTAAACTCTTTAATCAATAATCAAATTAATATTAGTCTTCACAAGTGCAACCTTTATGTGTGTGACTTACTAAGTTTAAGTCTAAATGGCAATAGAAAATAATATTAACTCTTAATATCATGGAAACACCTTTCCATACTAAATGTGAATATCCCAATTAATAACATTTAGTTCCCATAAGTCGTGAGTGACCCCTAATATAGATATCACGACTATCCAATTAGAAATGAATGCTTTATGTAGATCCTCAAGAACTACAGATCACAATTACCGTGCACTAAATGTTCGTTCATTACATGATCCCAATATTGGCTAGAGTTACGGTTTAGTCAAACTCTAATTGCCTCAATCATATGACCTCATCTTAAGTTTAATTCTCGAAAAAATATGACTTATACTAGAAACTCTTTCTAGCATCGAAACTCTTTTCGAGTAAGTCGAGTTTGACCTGGCCAGGTACTTATTCGTGAAGAATATCCTAGATAGCATAGGATCTTATCTCGGTTCACTCCAGGTAATGAATTCCATCTTGGCTGATCACTCATCCCTACATATAACCGACTAGAGCCACCACACGCCATATACCTATATATGGCTAGTACATGTATGTAAGCGGTAACAAACTCTAAATAACTAAATGTGGATAACTGTGTCATCTCAAGTCAAAAGACCATATGCACCATTATGTCTAAGATTGTGATTGTTGACAAAAGTGAATATCCATGTAATCATAAATCTTATGTCATAGTTCGATCCACCCATCATATGAGTATCCACATGTCTATTCTGATATCTCATATCAAGTAGCATGAGACTCACTACCTCTCACTATCGATATCACATACCGATCAAGGGATTAATACTACCCATATATTAATCCAATGACTACAAACTTTTATAGCAAATGTACTAAATAAGTTTATCACTCATATTATCAACTCTTGATAATAAACTTATCTAACATTGTACTAAGGGTAAATATTCAAATAAATAAATACTTTAATTTAAATAAATATTTTATTACCATGGGGATAATGATATACAATGTTTACATATAATAATGGCCCTAGGGCACATCTACACTAATATTAAGGTAGGTTCAATCCTTAGTTAACAGGGGACTTCGGATGTGCACTCAAGTTTGAGCAATGTCGATATGTTTTGAGAGTAAAAAACTGATGAACACTTGATGTTAAAATATATATATTCAGGTATAATCATTGTTATTCGTATGAACATTACAGAGCCAATACATCAATATAAATGATGGTGATTAATTAGGTTGTGTTTTGCCCGTGTGAGTAGTCTACTCTGATGGTTAGAAAGGTGGAGCCATATGTGAATTTCTGCATAGCCCGTGTTAATTAAGTTTTGTAAGTGTCACAATGGGAACTCAACTATATATTTTCGAATGGCATAATATGATCACAATAGAGCATACGTGATTTAATCTAAAGTAAATTATTTGTTGCTTTCAGAATATACCGATATCATCCAAATAGAATACCTCAACTTTGCCCACCTATTCAAAAGGAACAATGACGAACATTCCCAGATGTTAGCACACCATAATAAACTCATTGGGTCCACATGAGTAATACAACGGCGATGGGTCACGTGTGATTTTTGCATTCCTCACATGTGTGAACACACAAGGTTCACAAGCCTCACAATGGATACCTAGCATCGTGTGCATTTTATATAGTCCTAACAAATCTAAAGTAGGGGAAGTTGCTACTTGTTTATCTATATGGGCGAAGTTAGGGTGAAAGACTGAAGTTTCTTTTAGTGAGATACCCCCCATTATGGACTTAGGTTACAGGCCCTAGTTAGGTAGGCTTGATATCTTTTACTTGTGCAAGAGAAACTACCCCATTATGAACTTAGGGACTGGGTCTGTGCAGATGATCCCAACAGCTCTTTTGAACTAAGTAAAAGCTAAAGGTGACAATAACAGACTATTCACCCTAGGACTCGAGTGGAATCAAGGGAGAACCTAGTCTAGTATCATTAACTATTTAGGGATAAAAGGTGCTCATGTGAGGAGTGTTGAGTAAATGCAATATGTTGTTATGAAGGAAATAATAATAAATGAGGATTATGAGAAACATCCAATTTCAATATTGTCGCTCTTCTAGAAGTCCCTAGTGAAGTTGCCAAACTGTGATCGGTCTATTTTGGGGGATAGCCTAACGATTAGTTGGAAGAGGGTCAATATGATAGCATCGGGGAGAAAGTCGATGTTTGTGTTTTGGAGTCACCACCCGATCACCTCTCAAACTATGCAAAATCCACTTCCTTTTATCAGAGATTTCAAGTTTGGGGAGAGATTTTTATTTGATTGTTTCTCATTATACACAATCTATTTTTCTTATCACATCACCCTAGTTTCAGTTTTATGATGGCAGATATATACAAACATGCACAACATATACAACAAGCATAATATAGCCATACATTATGAAAATAAATGATTAGAGGGAAGGGATTAAGGAGTACAATACTTTTCAATCCAAGTAAATATATTTCAAAAGAGAAAAGGCAAGAAAATAAATCTAATCCTAAATCTAATAAACCTGCAAAATAAAGGTTAGTGTAATAATATTTGCACATCCATTAGGACATTCATCCATGCCAAACCAAATATAAATTGTATAGAAATATGGTAATAAATAGCAGGGATAATAAACACACATAATTCATGACTATAAAAGGACCTAAACATGACATTTGTAATATTAAGGCATGTTTCTAACAACCTAATAAATAATATGAAAAACATAAATAATAGACCAAAGACTATTTACTTTTCATCATCATAGGACAAAAAGTGTAATTATAGCCCAAGGTGCAATTTTTATATGATAGGAGTTTTGATGCAATATAGGTTTTACATGAAAAGTCATACCTTTACACTATGCATGGTAACTACATGGGGAAGGGAAGGGAAGGGAAGGGAGAAGAAGGGGAGGGAATAAAAATTATAAAAATTATTGTGTTTGGTAATTTAATAAAGGGAAAAGAAGGAGAAATAAGGGGAAATATTTGAAAAAGAGATATAATTTTAAATTACAATGTATTTTGGAGTTGAAATATTTTACACGCCAATTTAGAGTGTAATCAATTTTACCTCCTACAAGGGGAATGATGGAGAATAATTTTCCTTCAATTTCCTTTCCCATCTATTAACTTTTAATAGCCAAATAACCTAAAATCTAATTCCCCTCCTATTCCCTTCCCTTCCATTTATATTCTCCTCAATCCATGCATAGTGTCAGTGTGAAATATGAAGTATAAATGGTAGGAATGCAATTTTAGTAATCAAAATCTTTTAAATATAATCTATAAATGAAAATTGTTAGATCAAAGATTAATGCAAAATACTATTTTGATGCTAGAAATAAGTTAAAAATACAAGCTTGACACACAAAATGGTGAAAATACGATTTGGATGTTAAAAATGCAATTTTTAACAAAAAATCTAAAAATATGATTTTTATGTTGAAAATGAATAAAGAATGTCAATTTTTGTACAAAAATGGTGGCTTGGTGCTAAAAATAACAACTTTGCAAAAAGAACTTAGTTTCACATAAAAATGGAAGTTTTACTATAAAAATAATAATTTTAGCTTAAAGATGTAATGAAGAATCATGAAATGTGAGTTTTATTATAGAAATGTGATTTTTAAATAATTGCACCCAAAGCTAGAAAAATTTAAAAATGCAAAAATATGAGCAAATGAACCAATTGAAACAAATACCATGTATGGAGGCCAGACTTCACTATGCAAACACAATCACATCACAATCTCATAATTTGCTGACATTTTAGGATCTTGGGGGAGTATAATTAGAAGAAAAAGAGGAAATTCAGAACAACAAAATAAATGTACAATATAATATATTTAGTCCCCCAGAGTAGTATTTTTGAGTTAAGTTTGTTTTATAGTAATGAAGAAGAAGACTTCTTAATAATCTAGACAAGCTATCCTTGCTCAGCTTTAAGAAAATGATGTGCCAATGCAAAATTGATTAACTTCGAAGCATAATTTGGCTAAGATGAAGTTAGGTTTGGTTGGTGGGATCTAAGATACCTAATGAAAAAGGTATATAGTGAGTGGCTAGAAGTATATTTCAAGCCTCTATAATGTTAGTATAGATGTTCCCTAGGGCCATTATTGTATGTAGACATTGTATATTTATCCCTATAGCAATGAAATATTTATTTAAATTAAGTGTTAAGTTTATTTGAATATTTACCCTTAGTATTATGTTGAATGAGTTTATTATTAAGAGTTGATAATATGAGTGACAAACTCATTTGGTACATATACTATAAATGTTAATAGTAGTTGGATTAATATAAGGGTAGTATTGATGCCTAGACTATCACCTCTGTCTATTTTCCTTAATCGGTATATGATATCGATAGTGGGAGGTAGTGAGTTTCATGCTACTTGATATGAGATATCAGAATAGGCACATGGATACTCATGTGACGGGTGGATCGAATATGTGACGTAAGATTTGTGATTGCATGGATATTCACTTTGGTCAACAATCACAATCTCGAACATAATGGTGTATATGGTCCTTTGACCTGAGGTAATACGGTCATCCATATATGGTTGGTTAAAGTTTGTTACCACTTATATACTTGTGCTAGCCACGCATGGGTATATGGCGTGTGGTGGCTCTAGTTGGTTATATGTAGGGATGAGTGATCGGCCAAGATGGAATTCATTACCTGAAGTGAACCGGGATAAGATCCTATGCTATCTAAGTTATTCTTGATGAATAAGTACCTGGCCAGGTCAAACTTGACTTATCCAAAAAGAGTTTTAGTACTAGAAAAGATTTTCTGGTAGTAGTTATGTTTTATTAAGAATTGAACTTAATATGAGGTCATATGATTAAGGTAATTAGAGTTTGACTAAACTGTGACTCTAGCCAATATTGGGATCTTATAATGAAGGGAAATTTAGTACATGGTAATTTTATTATGTGGTTTTTGTAGATCTATATAAAGAATTCATTTCTAATTGGGTAGTCATGACATCTATATTAGGGGTCACTCATGACTTATAGGAACTAAATGTGATTAATTGGGATTTTCACATTTAGTATGGAAAGGTGTTTCCATGATATGAAGTGTTAATATTATTTTCCATTGCCATTTAGACTTGAACCTAGTAAGTCACACACATAAAGGTTGCACTTGTGAAGACTTATATTAATTTGATTATTAATTAAAGAGTTTAATTAATTAATTGAATTGGATTTACGCGTATGCGGGGATCTAGCATATCCCAAAATCTAAATTAAAAGATTAGGACTTAATAGTAATTAAATAAATATTAATTTGGACTTAATTTAATATGTGATATTAAGTTCAAGGACTAGATTAATATTTACCTCCTAATGGATTTCTATATGGGCCATAAGATGGACCTAGTATGTTGATGATAATGGACTTAAAATGGACTCATGCATGGGCTTTATTTAAAGAGTTTAAATAAGCCCATAGGTTGTCTAGTTTGGTATACAGTGGGCCTTCTCTAAGTGTAGAGAAGCCCATATGTCCATAACCTTAGCCTAACTCATTAAGGGTCAAAGGCTAAGGTTATTCATATAACCAAACACCACCCACTCACTTATAAAGCCAAGCCATGCATATAGATAGAGTATGAGATACTCAATCTATCAAATGCATGTAGCTTGAGTGTAAGACACTCAAACTACAGCATTGCATATGACTTGAGTGTGAGACACTCAAGTTGTTATTGTTATTATAATATTAGTTTTGTTTAAGTCAGTGGAGAGTGCAGAGACAACACTCTAACTCCTAATCCATATGGCTTGAGTGTGAGACACTCAAGCAATAACTATTATTATATTGTTTTTATATTGATAGTTAGTGGAGTTTATAGAGACAATCAAGACATAACTCCATTTTTACACATTAGAGAGCATTTTGATATTTTAACAAAAGGGAGAAAAGGATTGAGAGAGTCTTCTTCCTTGTTCTTATTCAAGTGTATAGAATTCAAACATACACAAGTGTTGTGTACTTTCTACTAAGAGCCATTAGTGTACTAAAGTTGTACTACTTCTAGTCCATCATCTATTGGAGGTTGCTTCCTAGTTCCATACATCCAAACATTGGAGGGGTTTTTGCAAGCACCTTAGGTCAAAGAGGAGAGGCATGTCTATAGAGCTTCACCATCCTTTGGAGGTCTTCATTGTGCAATCCTTATGTATTAAGCTAGAGGCTTCACATTTGGGGAGCTAAGAGCTTATAGATCAACCTCAACTAAAGCTTGTCAAGTGAGCTACTAGCTAGGAGTTTTGTAAGTGTTACTAAACCTTTAGTTGCTAGGTCTTGTGTTGTGAATGCATCACTTAGTTGATTGTTGATTAAATATTGTCCTTGATGCATGTTTAACTATGTAAGAGTGCATGTGATATGATCTATAGGCATGGAAGTGTTTTGTGTTTGATGCAAATGTTCCATGCAATCAAATTTTTTAAATTCTGCATTTTTGATTGTTACACTATCACACTTTCCTTTCAGTAGGAGTAGATTGTGCTACAGCTTTGATCAAAACCTCTTTCCCTGCCATGGATAAAAACTTCTCCTTCCACCATTTTAATTTCTTACAAATATATTTATATAAAATTGAAAATAGCTTTCTTCAATCACCGAAATAAAGTCCGTAAGCCAAGGTACTGAGGATAATGATTTACATATTTGACACCTAATATATCAGTAATTGAAGATCGCTATTCTGGTTCAATATGGCAACTAAAAGAAATTTAAACTTGGAAAAATTAACCACTTGACCCGATGCCAATTCATATTATTGAAGAATTAAAACTAATTGTTGACCCTTATTTAGAGTAACCCGAGTGAAAAATAATACTATCATCCATAAAAAAGAATGAGAGATTTTAGGACCACCTCAATAAACCTTAATAGGATGAATAAACTTAGATTGTAATGCTTTTTAAATCAAATTCGATAATGCTTTCGCATATAGGAGGAATATGGTGAAATAGGGTCACCCTATTGAAGACCTTAATTGGCGATCATAAAACCTTTGGGAGCACTATTAATCATAAAAGAGAAAAAAATTAAACAAATGCACACCATCATTAAGCGAATAAAGTGGACTAGAAAATTCATTTTATCATAACCTGCTCTAAGTAATCCCATTCCACCAGATCATAAGCTTTACTCATGTCTAAATTTAGTGCCATAGCCCCTCTTTTTCCTTTTGTCCTATGCTTTATTGAGTGAAAGAGCTCAAAAGCTACCTTTACATTGTTTATTATTAATTGGCAAGGAACAAATGCATTCTCAGTAGGATGAATTAATGATAGCAATATAAATTTCAATATGTTTATAAGAACCTTGAAAATATTGTACAATACATTGCATAAACTAATAGGTATCAAATCTCTCATAGTTTTTGGATTAGGAATGAAAGTGACAAAGGTGTGATTTAAGGTGGAAGGCATATATCAGCGATTCTAGAAAATTCCAATATTAGGCTTGAGACATTTGTACCCATAATACAGCAATATTTCTGATACAACAAGGCAAACATCCCATCCTAACCCAAAGATTTAGCATGCTGCATTTGTTTTAAAGTAGCATAAATATCATCAATAATAAAAGAAGCCATCAAGCAATTAATTTGATCATTAGTCAAAGTGTTGGGGGTCATTTTCAAAACCCTGATGGCTGATAATGAAAACGTGAAAATGTCTTACCATTATAAGAGATGGATTTGAAAAATTACCTTGTAAGCCATTTCAGAATCCTTTAAAACCTAAAACCCTTACCCGATAACCTTATAGTGCCTATTTTAATTATTTTCAAACCAAACTTAATTCAATCAAACCTTGACAAACCCTTTACCAAACCCTGATGGTGTTAGAAAAGGGGTTTTGGTTGATGGATGACTGAGAAATTCTTCTTTAATAGTGTTTACAGTGTCGATAAAGTCAAACCCTTTATAAAGGCTCTTTTGTGACTTCTTCTTTCTATTTTTCAGTTTGGTTTGTATACCTCGTGCCTTAGTTTAACCTTTAGAAAGCTCTAGGATGAAAGGTCAAACTTTAGTCAAATGATTTTTTTCAAGTTCAAAATCAAGTTCCTGAGATCAAATTATAGTTTAAAATTGTCTTCTAAAATTCTAGTGCGTTAGTAGGTACTATATGGCAAAAAGTCAATTTTTTTACCTCGGTGGTCAAAGTGGGTCCCACATCTTTCCATGTCAGCATTTATATAAAATAAAATATGGCACAATTTCCAAGATTAATCATCAAGTAAGGAATATTCCATGTCAAGTGTCAAGCTTAGGAATAAATAGTATATTCTATTATATAATAACCCTTTGTTTATATTTACTTAATTACATAAAATGCCATAACCTAGTACTTCTACAAATAGTGAGTCTTATGTATCAAAGAAAAATCTTTTGGGGGAAGGTCTGCAAGTGATGTAAAGGAAAATCCAAATAAAAAATATACCAAAAATAAATTGGTTCTCTACATCTCACTCTCTTCACTACTCACTTTCTACTTTTTTTCACTCTTTAATCACCATCAAACCTTATTCATTTCATCACACATCCTTCAATTCCAGAACCAATGTCAATCAAAAATATTAATCTAAACTAAAATCTAAATCAAACCAAAGCTTACCCTAAATACCTTTCAATTTCAATCTCAATCCATCACATTTGGTGAGTTTCTAAACCATTTCTAAGGCTAAACACTTCAAAAAAACACATTTTTAATTCTCTACAGTATTTGGTCTTGTGTGTGGAGCCTTGTTTTCTTGAACATTTGACTTAGAAGTGCAAAATTGGGGCCCAGTGATAAATAGTCAACCGACTGTTCATTATGTTGGGTGGCCATTCATGCTATTTGGCCAACCAAAGAAATAGTTTGGGCCAGCTGTTCATCTATTAAAACTAGATCTTTAGAGCTTTTTCAATTATTTTTTATGTTTTTGCTTCAAAATGACTCCAAGGATGGCTTCTAAGGTCGCTAAAACCTTAAGATTTATTAAGAGTTTGAATCAGCAATGACTTAAAGAACCTAGGATAATTGAACTTTAGGCTAAATCCTTTATTTTCTTTTTAAATCTTTCAATTTTAGTCTTTAACCTTACCTTTTACTTGATTGTTGATGTGTTTAATGTTTTTTTATCTTCAACATCTCAGTGACTTGGGATCATTAATTTTAGGGATAAGTACAAAAAAGTACCATATGGTTAGACGCTTTTTCACTTAAAAGGCTGTGGTATTTTTCGTAACAGTTAGGAGTTTGTGGTTTGATTTTACTTACATTTTAGTACCTTAATTAGTAATATTATTAAAAATATATGATGTAATGTTAAAATAATATGAATATTTAATTGTAAAATTATTTATTAAGTAGTATATCATTCAACCAACTAAAATAAATTTACAAAAATAAAAACAAAATGTATTTTTAATTTTATTAGGAATAAAAAGAAATAAATTTTTTCAAAAATATATAATATTTTTAAAAGTATCTAAATAGTTATATTGATAGTAAATTATATGTAAAACACCTTTGTTAATAAAATGTAGTGTTATATTAACATTTTGATATAAAATAATGACAATATTAGCTGAGAGGGTACTCAGATGTTAGAAAATGAAACCACAAACCCCTAAATATTATGAAAACTACCACAGTCCTTTAAGTGTAAAAGTGTCTAACCACAAGGTACTTTTTTTGTACTTATCCCTTGATTTTAAGGCTTCTCTAAAGTTTTTAACCTTAACTTTGATGTGTGTGCTTGAATATTACTAACCATGTGCTTTGCCTTTAATTATTGTTTATTGCTTGCATTCTTACATAATAATTTGCATAATCACTTGCTTGTTTGCATATATGTGAATGATACATATCACTATCATGTGCTTAAACTATTTTCAGATTACTTAGGATCAATTATATGCACCCCGACTTGTATCACTTGCATATTTGCATGTATCTTGAATTTGCATCAATTTGCATGTACCCCAATTTGCATTTTGTGTAGCTCAAAGTTATTTATTATATGTATCATGCATTGCATTCAAGCATGTTTGCATCTTTTGCATATTATATATCTTGCTTAAACTCTCAAGCTATCGATACTAACTCTTGCTAACTTCTACTAACATTTGCTAACATTCTTTTTAATTTTATTGCTTATTACTAACTCTTATTGTGCATTTTTACTAACATCAAATATCTATTGCTCATTTCTTTTATCATTTTAAACAATTTACTAACTTGTTTATTCATTATAATATCAAGTTTATATGTTATATACTGTGTACTACACCATATCAATATGTATTATATATTGCTATTTTGATTACATTGGTGTGAATTCTAGTTGAATAAATTTTGATTACATTGGTGTGAATTCTAGTCGAATAAATTTTGATTATCGAATAATGCTTTCTTTTCAAAATACACTTCTTTGTTATTTTCTTTCAAAACTATTTTTTAAACAAATTTAGTGTCTTGAATATAAAGAAGAAATCTTTTGTTGAATGCGATTATTCCATTAAAGATGTAAAATATACTCTTGATACTTAAGAATGATGGATTGAAAGGATCATTCCAAGAATAAGATGAGGGTAACTACATATTCAAGTTACTAAAACTTTTATAATCTTTTATCTTTCTTTTCATGTTAATCATTTTAAGAGTTATCTTTTTCCTTTTTCGTTGACTATTTCAAACTTGGTTTTACTTTTAATGTTCCACTTTTTATTCAACATTTTTCATGTTTTATTTTACATTATTCTATTTTTCATTTTATATCTTTTAAAACATTATTTTATTTTACAAATAAATTCCTTTTTTCATGGCTCAAACTCAAGATCAAAGACCTCTACATAAGAAGCAAATAAGAAAGGTGTTGGTGAAAGGAATTTACAAGTTCTTTTGGTATTTGTCCTTATGCATACTATACATGATTCATTGATTTTATGCATATTACTATGATTTTATCATAAAACATCATACCATGTACATATTTTACCATGAAAGCATGCATATTGTAATAGGTATAATATAGTATGCTTCTTATGTTGCTTGCATGATTACTTACTTATAAACTTATATGTTAGGTATACACATAGTCATGTCATGTTTTAAGCTAGTTTAGGATATTATATGCATGATATAACATAATATGTGACACCTTTAACTACAAACATACATGTGTCTATGATATAAAGCATACATATAGCATAAGAAAATTTTTCCAAAAGGTATTTACATATATATACTCAAATGTATACACACATGTTCACTACTTAACTTGTCCCATACATACATCTAAAATATGCACATAGATTATTACAAAATGCCAAGATGCTATGCCATGCGAAAATGAGGATGGGAATGTCGACACCAAGGTTGCCTCTGACCCACTTGAGCTCTCTAACAAACGCACACCTTAAGCTCTATCTATCAACATCTTAAAAAACATAATTGCAAAGGAATGAGCTTGCGACTCAATAAGCAATTATTAATGCAATGCTAGAATTAAAACTTCTCAAGAATTTAATTAAAACAACTGAAAGGGAACTACACAGGCATACATCTACCCATGTAGTCTACTATTCTAAAACCTTCATCGAGATATGGCCGGGAGCACGACCGGGAACACGACCGGGAACACGACCGTGTTCCTGTCACAGAACATACTGGCGAGTGCTAGTGTCTGCTCACAAACCTCCAAGCTGGCGAGCGCCAGTGCCTACTCGTAGGCCACCATTCTAGCGAGCGTCAGTGTCTGCTCGTAGCCATAATTCTCCAGTTAGAAATGCCCGTGTCTAAGACGGTCTAGAACATGCCCGTATCTCGACCCGTGTCCTCAACCTAATAATCCAATTCATAATATATCCAACAATCCACAACCATTCATAATTCAATATCATTTATAGTACATTATCAATTGATCATATATACATATGGTTATGCATAACTAACTTTCATCACACAACCAAAATCATCACTTTCGCATCTCACATCAATATCAAAATTCAACATTTATATGTAAATACGAATGTAGGAATACATATTCAAACACATAAAGTATCCGGTCGGAATTAACAACACATGATTTCCTCACACATAGCCACTTAGGCTTATTCCTCACAAATTCATATTTTTCACACAAGTAGTAACTTTTTGACACTATTTGCCCAGCTCAGTCTCAGATCTCACAATCACACATTTATTTTGGGTAGCTATTCACCCACCTCAGCTTTCCCATTTCTCACAATTTTTATATATATCATGTGGCCACTTCTAAGACTTTCTACCTAGCTCAGTCTCAGTTCTCATAATTAGTCGAGGCTATCTACCTAGCTCAGCCCCACTCTCACACGCAGTCCTCACATTCCTCACATATACATTTAATAATCACATATATATATACCATTCACATTTTAACAACCATACTTCAGTTCACACCATTTCCAATCAACATATCAACTAACAATTCACCATTCAATCTCAATTCAATATTCTCACATCAATATATATATATCACTTCTCACCATATTAAATGGCTTGCACAACCACATAGTAATACAATTCATATTTAGACATGAGAATCAACATATATATACGTTATATCAATAATTACTTACCAAAGGCTTTCAACTCCTTAAAGAAAAAAAGTTTCTCCTAATAAGTGGTGTCTCCTTTATCTCTTTCAACTCCTACATAGATCCATATATCAATTCTACAAAGCAAATATTGCAATTCCACCCAAACTCGCTAAGTGTAACTTAGTGCTTAAAGTTCAATATAGCCAAATAATGTACACATAAGTCCAATGACTATAATATTTTTACTAAAGCTAGTATCATGAGTCTACTATCACTTCCAATTAGAATTACTTAATTCAAACAAGTATAGAATTAATTATGGATTTTTGAATCTATTTGGGTAAAATAGGCCATCAGCATAAGCATTAAAATTTTGACCCCTATTAGACCCTTCTGACAATAGATTCAAATCAAGCTCCAAATATAAAGACTATAGAGGACTCTCTGAAGTTTTCAGAACCTCTAACCATGCTTAAATTAGAGTTTTACAACTAAAGTTATGCTAAAAAAACTAGGAGTAAAAAATAGAGAAAACGGAACCAAATTTACAACTAAAAAAACTCAACTTTAATCAATAAAAACACAAGTAAAGCTTACCAATTAATGCTCCAATGGATTAAAGACCTCCTAAAGCGTTTCAGAACCATTGTTTGCTAGCTTGTGAAATATCATAATTTCTCACAAATCTATCAAGAACTCCCTCTTTTCTCTTCTTCTCTAAATCTCTACACCACAGACCACACATACACACACACTAATCAACAACCTCCATTTTGCCCCTCATAGGTGTCCTTTAATTAATGCACAATTATCACTAATACTATTAATAATAATAATAACAATAATCTAGATAATTATGGACATATATCAACATAATATCTTCTAAGCTCCTTAATGAAATGAGATAATTACACAACAACCCGGAACTTTCTAATGTGAAATCTACTCCTATCTTTCTTTACAATTTAGTCCTTCTCTACAACTCATGCACATACCCAAACTTAAATTAAGTCCACTATCTATTAAATATAAAATGCAATATATAACCACAAAATAAGTATTCTAAAAAGGTGGGTGTTATATTTCTCCCCTCCTTAAAGAAATTTTATCCCCGAAATTAATTACTCACCACCTTCCGAAAATAGATATGGGTATTTCTGCTTCATTTGCTCTTCCACTTCCCATGTAGCCTCTTTAGGTGAATGGTAACTCTACTTCACCTTTACTATCAGAATCTCTTTATTTCTCAACTGCTTCACCTTCCAGTTTAAAATTTCTATTGGTTCCTCCATATATATTAGCTTCTCAGAGATTTCTATCTCAGGCCCTTGCACGATGTGACTCAGATCTGATTGGAATTGCCTTAACATCTACACATGAAAAACATCATGAATGGAAGATAATTCCTTTAGTAAAGCCAATCTATATGCTAGTGGTCCAATCCCCTCAATAACCTCACAAGGTCCAAGGTATCTTGGACTCAGTTTTTCGTGTTTTCCAAATCTCAAAATTCCTTTCCATGGAGATACTTTTAAGAAAACTTTCTCTCTAACATTATACTCCATTTCTCGGTGATGTCGAGCCGCATAACTTTTCTAGCGATCTTGGGCTCCTTTTAAACATTTCTTAAGCATTTGAACTTCCTCTACTGTCTCTCGCACTAAATCTGGACCTTTAAGTTTTCTCAAGCCTTCAACATCCCAACAAATTGGACTTCTACATTTCCTCCCGTATAAAGCTTCATAAGATGCCATTCCGATACTAGAGTGAAAACCATTGTTATACGTGAACTCCATCAATGGTAAGTGATCATCCCAATTTCCTTTGAATTCAAGTACACAAGCTCTCATTGTATCTTCCAAAATATGAATGGTTCTCTCTAATTGCCTAACCATTTAATAATGAAAAGCAAAACTAAAGTGTAATTTAGTTCCCAATGCTCCTTGTAAACTTTCCCAAAAATATTATGTAAAACGTGGATCTCTATCGGATACAATTGACATAGGAATCCTATGCAATCTTATAATCTAGGAAACATATAAAGAAGCCAATTTATCCAAAGAATCTGTTGATTGAATAGGCAAGAAATGAGCCGATTTGGTGAGTCAGTCAACTATTACCCATACAGCATCATGTTTCTAAAATGTTTGTGGTAACCTAATCACAAAATCCTATCCTCTACCATTTCCATTCCGGGATCTTTAAAGATTGCAACTTTCCTACAGGTGCTTAATGTTCCACTTTCACTTATTGACATGTCCAGCATTTTGCCACAAATTTTGCCATATCCTTCTTCATAGTTGGCCACCAGTAGAAAAGCTTTAAATCCCGATACATTTTAGTGCTACTGGGATGCATAGCATAAGGAGTGGTGCGTGCTTCATTCATAATTTGACTTCTTAGTTTCCTTATATCCGGAACACACATGTGATCACCAATCACCAACATGCCATCTTCTTTGATTACAAACTGAGTGGTGATTCCAACCTCCACGTTTTCTTTCATCTTCTTCAGATATGAATCTTCCATCTAAGCATCTTTAATTTGATCTACTAAGCATCTTTAATTTGATCTACCAATGACAATTTGACTTGTAAGGTAGCCAATAAATGGTTTTCCCCAACATTGAGAAAAATATTCATTGCTCGCAATGCCACAAGACTTTTCCTCTCATAATAAATTATTCCAGTAGCAATCTCTATAGTTTTACGATTTAAGGCATTGGCTACTGCATTTGCCTTTTTGGGATGATACTCAATAGTGCAATCATAATCTTTCAATAGCTCCATCCACCTTCATTGCCTCAAATTCAACTCCTTTTGAGTGGAAATGTACTTTAAACTCTTGTGATCAGTAAAAATGGAAAAGGTTTCTCCATGTAGATAATGTCTCTAAATTTTCAATGCGTGGACAATGGTAGCTAACTCCAGATTATGAGTAGGGTAATTAGCTTTATGTGTTTACAATTGCCTTGAAGCATATGCGATCACCTTTCCATTTTGCATTAAAACACAACCCAATCCTTGTCCCGAAGCATCAGTGTACACCATAAAACCTCCATCTCCAGTTGGTAATGCAAGCAGTGGAGTAGTGGTAATTGCCTCTTTTAACTTCTTAAAACTTTGTTGACATGTTTCTGTCCATCGAAATAACATATTTTTCTTTAAAAGATTCATTAAAGGCCTTGCAACAACAGAGAAATCCTTTACAAATCTTCTATAATATCCAGTCAGCCCTAAAAAAATCTGAATCTCAGTCACATTTTTAAGTACTTCCCATTCCATAATAGCTTTAATCTTTGATGGATCCAGTTTCACACCCTCTCTTGAAACTATATGCCCAAGGAAAGCAATTTCTTCCATCCAAAATTCACATTTACTGAATTTGGCATACAACTATTGATCTCGCACTATCTGCAAGGCTATTCGGAGATGTTGTTCATACACTTATTTACTTGGAAAATAAATGAGAATATCGTCGATGAAAATAATCATAAACTTATCTAAATACTGTTGAAAAGTTTTATTCATCAATAACATGAATGCTACAGGTGTGTTTGTCAATTTGAAAGGCATAACCAATAACTCATAATGCTCATATCTAGTTCAGAATGCAGTCTTGGAAACAAAATGTTCTACCATCTAGAGTTTTAAATACCCTGATCTTAAATCTATCTTTGAAAATATTATAGCATCTTTTAGTTGATCAAGCAAATCATCAATCCTCGGCAACGGGTATCTATTCTTCACTGTGATTCTATTCAACTACCAGTAGTCTATACACAATCGCATACTACCATCCTTCTTCTTTACAAACAAAATTAGAGCTCTCCAAGGTGAAATGCTTAGTCTGATAAATCCCTTTTCTAACAACTCTTCTAGTTGCTTCTTCGGCTCTTTTAACTCCGTAGGTGCCATTCCATATGGAGCAATTGATATCGGTGCCGCCCCCGGAACAGTTTCAATCTCAAAGAGTACTTCTCGGTATGGAGGTAATCCCAGTAATTCATCTAAAAACACATCAGGATACTCTCTAACTACATATACCTCCTTTACCCCAGGACTAACCTTTGTGGTATCAATAATATTAGCTAAATAAGCCTCACACCTGTCTCTAATTAACTGAAATGTTGTTACTGCTAAAATCAAGCAGACATGCATAATATTTCTCTCACCCACTAGTACTATCTTTCTCTCCCCTGAAATATCTATAACTACCTCCTTAGTGTAGCAATTCACAATGGCATAATGTTTTGCTAACTAATCCATTCCCAATATGACATTAAACTCATCTAGTTTAATAACCACTAAGTCTGTATATAAAGTCTCACTATCTACTAGTATAGGGCATGCTCTCATTACTGTGTTTACTATCACCATACCCCCAGCAGGCATAAAAATATATAAACTCTGTTCTAAGGATTTAATTATACCATCCACTCTTAAAGCATACTCATGCGATACAAAAGAACAAGTAGATCCAGGATTTATCAAAACAAATGCATTATGGTTAAATATAGTAAATATACCAGTGACCACATCTAGAGCTGCAGGAGCTTTCTGTTATATGATGGCATATATCCTTGCTTAGCTCTGGAGTTGACCAGCAGATCCTGCTTGAGTCGAGGTGCCAACCCCACCTCCTCTAATACCTCGGCCTCTTCCTCGACCACTCAAAGGTATATTCTCTCTAGTACTACTTTGCACAGTCATCTGAGATCCTTCCATACTTCTTTTTATCAGATAATCTCTGATGAAGTGGCCAGGTTGAATGCAATAATAACACGTACTCTATCTAGAATTCCAACATTCACCTGAGTGGAACCTACCACATCGATTATATACCGAAGCTGATGCACCGTTTATAGATCTACCTGCCCCTTTATGGCTATCAAATCTCCCAAATCCTCGGCCAAAAGATCCTCCCCTTGATTGGTTAGATCGGCTCATGCCTCGTTCCCTAAATCCACTCCGTTGAAAACTGGAGCATCAAAAAGATGAACTACACCCATTTCAGGTTGGGGTAGTGAATGTGCCCGTGGTTTTCTTCTTTTTCACTTTAATTTTAGTCCTTTCCATTATCATCTCTTTGGCTCACAAAGAAGTCTCCAACACCTCTCTATAGGTTAGGGGTTTCATTGCCATTTTCTCCCGAATTTCTAAATTCAATCCCCTTTCAAACTTGTTCCTCTTCAGTTCATCGGTGGCTACTTCCTCCGGAGTGTACTTTGAGAGTCTCAAAACCTGGACCTCATATTACGTAACGGATATATCATTCTGCTTCAATTTAAGAAACTCAATTTTCTTCCTATCACGGTATACTGCTGGTGTATACTTTTCTACAAATTCTCTCAAAAAATCCTCCCAAGTTAGGGTCATCGGTACATTCTTGCTCCCCGACACTACCTCCCGCCAATCTATAACATCTTGCCCAAACAAGGATATGGCATAGCTCACCTTCTTCTCAATAGTGCATTTAAACCGATCAATAATTCTCTCGGTGCCTCTTAGGCATTCCTCAGCTACCGCAGGATCAGTGGTACCCGTAAAGGCTGTAGCCCCCTGCTTCTGTATCTTCTTATAAATCTCATCCACTGCACTATCAATTGGCTTTGGCCCCATCATCCTCATCATTTGCATGAATTCCTATATAAAAGGATATGCAGCTGGTGGAGGGGCTTGGGGTTAAGATTATTCAGATTCTCCTAAAGTATGCATAGGGGTTTGCTTATAAACTGACTCTAAAGACTCTTCGGGGCCAACGCTAGGTGCTTAATGTTCATCTATCCTAAGATATGCAACTTACATCAACTATATGTTTTCTATAACTTATACATGATATGCCATAAATGCATCAAATTTCATGTCCCAAGGGAATCTAATCCCTGCTCTGATACTATTTAATGTGACACCCTCAACCACAAGCATACACGTGTCCACGATATAAATCATACACATGGCATAAGAAAAATTTTCCAAAAGGTATGTACATATATATACTCAAATGTATACACACAAGTTCACAACTTAACTTGTCCCATACATACATCTAAAATATGTACATAGATTATTACAAAATGTCAAGATGATATGCCATGCGAAAATGAGGATGGGAATGTCGACACTAAGCTTGCCTCTGACCCACCTGAGCTCTCTAACAAATGCACGCCTCAAGCTCTATCTATCAACGTCTTGAAAAACATAATTACAAATGAATGAGCTTACGACTCAATAAGCAATTATTAATACAATGCTAGAATTAAAACTCCTCAAGAACTAATTAATAGAATTTAATTAAAACAACTGAAAGGGAACTACACAGGCATGTATCTACCCATGTAGTCTACTGGTCCAAAAACTTCATCGAGATACGATCGAGAACATGACCGTGTTCTTGTCAGAGAACACACTGGTGAGCACCAGTGTCTGCTCATAGACCTCCAAGCTAGCGGGCACTAGTGCCTGCTCGTAAGTCGCCCTTCTGGTGAGCATCAATGTCTGATCGCAGCCATAATTATCCAGTTAGACATGCCCGTGTCTAATCATATGGTCTAGGACACGCCCGTATCTCGACCCGTGTCCTCCACCTAATAATCTAATTCACAATATATCCAACAATCCACAACTATTCACAATTCAATATCATTTATAGTACATTAACAATTGATAATATATACATATGGTTATGCATAACTAACTATCATCACACAACTAAAAATCATCACTTTCGCATCTCACATCAATATCATAATTCAACATTTATATGGAAATACGAATTCAAGAATACATATTCATACATATGAAGTATCTGACCGGAATTAACAACACACAATTTCCTCACACATAGCCACTTAGGCTTATTCCTCACAAATTCATATTTTTCATACTAGTGGCCATTTTCTGAGACTATCTACCTAGCTTAGTCTCATATCTCATAATCACACATTTATTTTGGGTAGTTATCTGCCCGGCTCAGCTTTTCCATTTCTCATAATTTTTATATATATCATGTGGCCACTTCTAAGACTTTCTGCGTAGCTCAGTCTTAGTTCTCACAATCAGTGGAGTCTATCTGCCCAGCTCAACCCCACTCTCACACGCATTCCTCACATTCCTTACATATGCATTTAATAATCATACATATATATAATATATACCATTCATATTTCAACAACTACACTTCATTTCACACCATTTCCAATTAACATATCAACTCACAATTCACCATTCAATCTCAATCACATCAATATATATATATCACTTCTCACCACATTAAATGGCTTGTGTAACCACATAGTAATACAATTCATATTTAAACATGAGAATCAACATATATATACATTATATCAATAATTACTTACCAAAGGCTTTTAACTCCTTAAAGAAGAAAAGCTTTTCCTAATGAGTGGTGTCTTCTTTATCTCTTTCAGCTTCTACACATAACCATATATCAATTCTATAAAGCAAACATTGCAATTCCACCCAAACTCACTAAGTGCAACTTAATGCTTAAAGTTCAATATAGCCAAATAATGCACACACAAATCTAATGACTATAATATTTTTACGATAGCTAGTATCATGAGTCTACTATCAGTTCCAATTATAATTACTTAATTTAGACAAGTATAGTATTAATTATGGATTTTTGAATCCATTCGGGCAGAACAAGGCCATTAGCATGAGCATCAAAATGTCACACATGTTAGACCCTTCTAACAATAGATTCAAATCAAGTTTAAAATATAAAGATTGTAGAGAAATCTTTAAAGTTTTCAGAGCCTCTAACTATGCTTAAATTAGAGGTCTACAGCCAAAGTTATGGTAAAAACACTAGGACTAAAAAATAGAGAAAATAGAACCCGAATTTACAACCAAGGAAACTCAACTTCAATCAACAAAAACATAAGTAAAGCTTACCAATTAATGTTCCAATGGATTAAAGACCTCCTAAAGCTTCCCAAAATCCTTGTTTGCTAGCTTGTGAAATATCATAATTTCTCACAAATCTATCAAGAACTCTCTCTTTTCTCTTCTTCTCTAAATCTCTACACCACATATATACACACACACCAATCAACAACCTTCATTTGCCCCCTCATAGGTGTCCTCTAATTAATGCACAATTATCACTAATACTATTAATAATAATAATAATAATCTAGATAATTATGGACATATATCAACATAATATTTTCTAAGTTTCTTAATAAAATGAGATAATTACACAATAACCCAGAACTTTCTAATGTAACAATCTACTCCCATCTTTCCTTACAATTTAGTCCTTCTCTACAACTCATGCATATACCCAAACTTAAATCAAGTCCACTATCTATTATGTATAAAATGCAGCATATAACCATAAAATAGGTATTCTAAAAAGGCGGGTGTTACATAATATGCTATAACATGCCATGTTTTACTATGTTTTGTATTGTATTCATGCCATGACCTATTATACCTTAAGTTTCTTTCATGACATAATTTACTATGCTTTACATCTTAGACATGTTATATTTTTAGCACTTATGCCATAATCATGCACAGTTATGCCATGCTATCTTTTCATGATATGCCATATGTATATTCTTTCCGTGTTTTACTATAATGTATATATATATATGTGCTATATTACAATCATGTTTTACATTATTTATTATATGGTCTTTGTTATACATATTGTGTTTGTTATGCATTTTCTTTGCCATGTTATATATCATGTATTGCCATGCACATGCATATTCCTTGCCATATTATTAAGTCATGTTTATGTGTTTTACATATCACCTTATGCTATGTTCATGTATATTATATAACTATAATTATATGCTTGCGTGGATATATTTGTTAGTGTAGATGTGCCCTATGGCCATTCATATATATAGACATTGTATATTCATCCCCATGGTAATGAAATATTCATTTGGATTAAAGTGTTTGTTTATCTAAATATTTACCCTTAGTACAATGTTAGATAAGTTTATTATCAAGAGTTGATAATATGAGTGACAAACTTATTTAGTACTTGTACTATAAAAGTTCATAGTCGT
>CATIWO010391946.1:0-14201 GCA_949673435.1 Macaranga tanarius
TTTTTTTAGCAAATATGTAACATATTCTTTTATTAATAAATATTTCTTTCACTTTAATTTTGACACAAAATGTTAAAATATTTTAAAATTTTATGTATTAATATACAAATTAATAATATGATAAATGAAATAAATTTTAATATTTCAAAAATTATTAAAAGTTATTGGTGACTAAATAAATTTGTCTAATAATATAATATACCATAAATGAATTAAGGGCTTAAAAATAAATTTTAAAAATAAAGTTTTAATTTTTTACTAAATGTTTCTATGAAAGTATAGACTAATGTGTAATATGAGGGAGTTATTTGTAATTTTTATTATGATATTTGTGTGCATATCAGATAATAGGGGTGTAAATGAAATTTTTAGGGCCAATTTGACCTTTATTGAAAAGTTGTTAGGGTCAATTGTCAAAAAAGGTAAAAAAAAAAAGGACAATTTGAACCTTTCTAAAAAGTTTAAGGGCCAAATTGAACCTTATTCCCTTTATCTATTGACAAAACAAAAAAAATAAACAAAGTAATCGATGGCTATAAAAGACAAAGGAAAGGCAATAGAGAGATGTATTACGCATCTGCAATTTTTTTTTCACGTGAACGACCAGAGAAATGGCAACAAACTCAAATCCATAAAAATAGCTGACTTAAACCATATGCCTATGTACAATTGCTATAGTGTTTCTTTTTTAGGACAAAAGTAGACACAGCGTCTCCTACGCAAACAAGTCATCGCGACTGACTGTATCCCCTCCATCATCTGAATCACTATTAGCATTGAACATCAGCGTAAATTCCAAAAGTTCCCTACCAGCAGCTGAGCTCCCTTCATTGCGGTCTGCACTGGTTCTTTGCCTTTGCAATGAAAATAGTTGCAGCATCAGGTCCTCGGGTGAAGCCATGCGGTACCTCCAGTCTCTAGACTTCGGTTTCTGAACACAGAAAGGGTAAATCAGAATCATCATAACCGTTCAACAAAATCGCAATCATCATCATTATGGCCATCATCAATGTAGTCAGCATCACCACCCCTATCATCCTCGTTGTTATCCTCATTACCATCATCGCTGTCATCCTCCTTATCATTATCATCAAAACTATGATCACCCTCGTCGTCGTCGTCGTCGTCATCGTCATCCTCATCCTCATCCTCATCCTCATCGTCAAAACTATCATCATCCTCATCACTATCATCATCATCGTCACCAGAGAAAAAATCCTCATCATCTTCCATATCTTCATCATCATCCTCGTCACCAATGGCAAACCATTGAATGCGATCATGCTTCAGAACCTTTTCCAAAAAGGTAACAGAGAGATAGTACGGGAGATAAAGGTATTCTCATGAGTACATTTTAATTAGTTTGTCCATGGATGATTGATAACTAAATTAAAATTTCAAATTGTTTGTCTCCTTTCTATATCATTTTATTTTATTTTCTTTGTTCTACACCATAGGGAAAACCACCAAAAAATGTCCATGTCCATCAGTCCAATTTAAGTTGGATTTTGTCAAACACACAACAGGATGACCTTATCAAACATTGTTGCTGAAATGTCACATAAACTATGTTATCATTTTTCTTTTCCAATCCGGAAAGTTACAGTATTAGGCAAAGCCAATGGCATCAAGTAGCAATTAAAAAAAATCAAGAATATAACGCCAGTCATTAACATAATATAATAAAGCATACCTTTTCAATGTTTGTAGGCAGAGTGGCTCTCTCCAAGGCTTTTGGAGTCCATATCTTTATATCGCTCTCAATTCCACTACTAGCAAGCACAGTGGTATGAGGATGAGGTTCTATACAATTCACCACATTTGTATCTGCTTCCATGACACGAATGAGCTTTCCACCCTTTTTCTTCCAAATAAAAATCCGACCACAGTCTGATCCACTCACCACATACTCACATCTGGGTCCGAAGAAGTTTACCCCCTTTACAGTCTCAAAATTTCGATGCCCTTTATAAACTTGGGGAGAGGCTTTTCTATCAGCATCCATAGGTTCCAACTCAGTTGCATCACTGCCCAAGGAAACTGGAGAAGATGGATCTGGACTGGGACCCAATCCCATATCTCGTGTGAAAAGATAGATGTGCTCATCATTATAGGAGACTAGAAGCTCACTCTGGTCAGAGAATGACAAGCCAGTTATTCCAACTTGGTCATCACCAATCAAATGTGGAGGACAAAAGTAATCTGTAGGTTGACCAAACTCAGTTGACCCATCGTGGTACATTCGAATATCATAAAGTCGAGTATACTCATCTAACCCTGCAACTGCAAAGAGATTTGGGTTCCTTGGATCAATTGTAATTGCATTTAGACGGACAACTGGCATGTAATTCCTCCTATAATCAATTGGTTGGCAAGTGAAAAGTTCCGTGGCACTCTTAGTTCTCAGATCAAACTGAAATGACATCAATAATGTCACATAATCATATAATACAACCGAGCAATGTCAGATGAAAATCAAAATCACATGTTGATTATAAGAAAATAATAGAATACAGGTAGAAGACCAGGGACTACAATCTTTTTTGTTCATTTAAGACATTCCAGGCAAAGAATCAACCAGAGCATAATCATATGACACAACCAAGCAAAGCCATATGAAAATCAAAATCACATGTTGATTATAAGAAATAGTACAATGCAGGTGGAAGACCAGGGACTACAATCTTTTTTGTTTATTAAGGACATTCCAGGAAAAGAATCAACCAGGCATCCAGTTTTGAGTTTCCTGATGGTGGATAAACAAAGAGAAGACATAAGGAAAGTGATTGATCAGTCCCCTCTTTCTTTTGCAGCCTCTCCCTTGTGATCAGAGCAATAAATCCTAATTAAATCAAGCTTCGCTTGATTTTTTAATCTTTATCTTTCTTTAAACCTAAAACTAAAAATCCACAAGGTACTAAGTGATGCCTATCATTTAAGTACTAGCAAGCAAAATTTAGAAACATATTACCATCAAATTTAAAATTTTTATACCACTCCCACCCATATAATGCATTTCCTAAATCTAAGCAATAGTTTAGGCGAACAAAAGGCTATGCAAATCCTATAACAAACAAAACAAGAAAACTGCCAGATAGAATTAGTCACAACATACAAAACTCACATGTTGAACAAATCCATCCTCGCCACAGGTATAGAAAATATGAGGGCTCCCAGGCTCAATAGCCAACTTATGAGCTCGTCCTTGGTGTTTAGCTAATAATGCAGTCTCCACTGCTCCACGTTCCAGAATCTGAGCAAGTCGAACCTAGAATAAAGGTAAAAGTTTTCAGTAAGAAAACTAACAAATTATGTTGGCCGTATCAATAGATGAAACTTTTTTTTTTTTTTAGTTATAATATTCTACTTTTTGACTCGGTGAAGAAAACAATGTTTTTCTTGACCTTTGGAGTTCTTTGGAAAAAAAAAAAGAGAAAGCTATAATTTGATGCATATAATCTCTGCCACAATCTATGATAGCACAGGCAGTAAGTTGCAAGCAAATAAGGAGACATCATACATTTAGAAACATAGGATTTACCTGACCATCTGCAGCACAAGTAACAATGCTTCGATCATCTGTGAAAGGCATGATTTTTGCTTGAAAGACATTGTCAGTATGACCCGAATGAAAAGTAAGCTTGATATGCCCAGTTTCCCAGTCCCATAGTATAACTCGCCTGTCATCAGAACCTGACACCAGAATGTCGCCATCAGCATTGTAGCTTACTGTATTGACACAGCCTCTGTGCTTATCCAGCTTCTTGTATAAATCAAGTCTTAATACAAGATCCTGAAAGGCATAATAACTTTTTTTCTAAAAACTATATTAAATATAAAAAAAGAAGCCCCTCGACAAAAGAAATGAACAACATATCTAGCTAGCATCGACTTCCTGATTCATGTTTAACAAATAGAACATTGTAACAAGTGTTCAAACATTTTATCAAATGTTAACATAGTATTGATTTATCAAACATTCTATAAAAAGTTTAAGGCATTACAGAAACTACGTAAATAAATAGAAAAATGAAGTTCTGCGAAGGCCACCAACCCTACCCAAAAACCAGACTGATTTAGTTGATCTTTCAGTTTCATTTGAGTCCAATTTCCTCATTAATCTCAATTCTTGTTTTTAAGGTGAAAGAATTGGATTCCAATAACTATGAGCTTTCCGAACTCGGGCATTGATAAAATAAAATTCAATTTAATTTAATTGTTTGCATTTTTAGACTTCCCAAACAGGTGTTAAGGACACTAACTCACCCCATCTTCAGACTACAAAACTGTATAATTGAGACAGCACCCAACTGCAAATTGATAACAAAAAAGATGTAGACTAGATCAAAATCAATACTTTTAATCAACATCCATAAAGTGTTAATGGTGAGTAGCTGATCCAAGAACCATAACGCATATCAAGAATATCACTACCAAAGCAACTAATAATCGAAGATACCGCCTAAACTACATCAAATAAAAATACCAAATTGCAGCATATCACATATTTCAATGATAAATCAAGGAAGACCATATGAAAAGTAAAATTATTTGAAAAAAAAAAAAAAAAACCCATCACTGAATATACAAAGAATGATTATATAAAGCAGCAAAAAAAGACCTCAGAAGCGGCAAGACGGTGAGCGAAATTCCGAGCGGAGAGGTCGCCAACTTCCCTTTGGCAAACATTCAGCACCGCCTTATCAGGACATGTTATTGCTCTCTTTTTCATGATTAATTGATTAGAAAAAAATAATCAAATTGCAAAAGAGAGGAGGTAATCAATCGTGATCGAGTTCGTGGTCGGTTGTGGCTTTTGGATTGGAATTTGGAAGAGAACTGCTGCCACTAATCCACGTCCCCTCTGTTTACTTCCATCTCTTCTTGTATCGCCTGCTTTATTTTATAGTTGTATCTTGGGCGTCGCATCACCTTATGATGTGGGGTTTTAATAAATAAAATAGCTATCTCGGTCCGAGATTGTCTCGGACCGAAAAAATTACCAGTTTGATCCCCCCATTTTACAGGGGCAATATAATTAGGGGGTTAAAATGTAATTTTATAGCTATCTCGGTCCGAGATTGTCTCGGACCGAAAAAATTACCAGTTTGATCCCCCATTTTACAGGGGCAATATAATTAGGGGGTTAAAATGTAATTTTATATATAAAATTACCTTTATACCCCTAAACATTTTTTTCTCTCCTTTACCAGGTAGGGGCAAATTTGTAATTTGCTCCTACCCGAGACAAAACGTACATGTCTCTGCCCGAGACATGTACGTTTTCCCTAAATAAAATAAAATATCTTGCATGCCTGTGTTTTGTGTGAATTAATGTTTTATTAAAAAATAAAATAAAATAAAATATTCAAGGATTAAATACTCTACTAATCAAGTTGAGTTTTGATTAGCTTAAACTTATTTATTTACGGCTAAAAAGTGCCAATTTCCCCCCTAAATTTGTATGCAAAGCATAATCAACTTATAAATTAACTTTTTTGTCAGCAAATTTAGTCAATTAGTTCAAATTAGATTTTCAGTAAGGGTGAGCAAATAAAACCGAAAAACCAATCCATTGTCCAAAAACTGAAAAACTAACTCAAAAATGGTTAACTGAACCGGTAAACTTAGTTTCGTGCATTTTTAAAAATTGTTTTGGTAAATAATAGTTTGGTTTAAATTTCTAATGTTATAAAACCATTAATTAACTGACCCGACCAAATATATAAAAAAAATACATGCATTAACTGGTTAATAAGCCACAAATACTGTAAACTAAATTAAAATTTAAAAAATATGAGTTAAAAGGTTTCTTATACCCAGAATATGATGAAAACACATAAACACAGACATATATATATATATACATTTCGTAGCAACAAAATATAAAATTCTCATCACTTAAAATTTATATAAAAAATTTATTAATTATTGAAAAAAATAATTTTAAATTATTTGATTTTTGGTGATGTAACTTTTTTGTTTCTTATTATAATATAAGAGATTCATAGACAATTTTTAAATAATTTTTTAACAGGAAGCATGTAATTTATACGGTGAATTTAATACTAAATATAACAAAAATTGTTATAAATAAAAGGAATAATGACATCGTCAAATTTAAAAGATATATGAAATTTTCAATTAAGTCTTATAAAATGAAAGTTTTACAGTTGAGTTTATAAACTTTTTAAAAATTGTTGCATTAGTCATAATCCGTCAAAGTTGATAGAAGTCAATGACTCCTTAAATCGGTATGATATGTGGGTCATATTTGCCACGTTGTACATGAAATCAACTTAAAATATCAATTAGGACACTAAATTTCATCACCTTTTGAATTTTATCATCTCTCTCACGGACATACTAGCATAAAAAATTTTAGTATCTCCTCATCAAATAAATCTAAAAAGAATGGTGAACTAAAAAAAAAACTTTTTCATGTGTCACCTCACTTAGTCATTCAATTACAAATTTCAAGTGTTGGGTCACCAAATATTCAACATGATAAACAGGCCCATTGGTTAGAATGGCAATAGAAAACTCATTGTTTAATATAAGCTTCCAACTGCTCCGCAAAGATTTTCAATTAATAGCTTTATACAGATCCTACACATTTGAAGATCAATAAAAGGGGTTATTGATATTCATTCATAAGCTCTGATAGTGAAATAACAGTGATATAACTCCTCTCTCTCCTCACCAATCTTGTCTTCTTCTTAGCCTTTGCTCTGCGTTTGCTCTACATTTTTCTTTGCTCTGCGTTTTCTTTCCTTTGCTTTGCATTTTCTTCTTCTTTGCCTTTAAGGGTCAATGGTTTTGGGCAGTTTTTGACCATTTTTTGGCCAAAAATCACCCAAAACCAATCATTTTGTAACAAAATAATATACATAATTGAGTTTTATCTCAAATTAGTGTGGTTTTTTCCATTTTAAATAATTTTTTGTAGTTGGGTTTAAATTCATTGTTAAATTGTCTGATCTATCCAAGGGAGCTATAGATTAGTAGATCGTGACAGTTTAAGATGGTGGATGCTTGAAGACAACAGTTAGATCCCGCTCCGATCAGACTCCTTCGTCGCATCAGTATGATATTCCAGACCAAGAAGATATCTTCCTATATCCCTAAAAAAAAAGGATATTTTAGTTTATTCTCTTGTATTTTATTTTATATATTTCTAAGGAGAAATATCCTTTGATTCTGGTTAGAGTTATTTTCAGTATTTATTGTACTGACCTCTATAACTCTTTTATTTGGTGTAATGAAATGCCACCAAATTTGCTCAAAAAAAAAAAAAAAAAGATATTCATTCATTGTTCTGATTTTATCTCATGATTAAAGCCTAAGGAGCCATTGTCAAAATATCACTATAAAAAAATCCACTAGGGGAATCCTAAATTGATTCATTACTTTATGAGGGGACTGAGGCCCTCTCTTTTTGGAATTGCAAAATTTGTCTGATGGGTGCAAAATCTAATTCATTTTTTGGTTTATTTTAGATTTCTATTTATTGATCTTTATTCCTTTTAATTTGCAGGTCCTTCTTGGTTTTTTTTAGGTTATTAATTAATGATGAAGAAAATGAAAAGGTTTTTTTAGGGTTCTTGGTTGCAAGTCCAATTCCTTTTTAGGTTCATTAGTTTTAATTTGTAGAAAATCGTATTGTTAAAGAAATTCATCACAACTTTGGTACATTTGTTCGACAGTCAAAGATTTGAAGTGCTAGTATTATAATCAAGTTCTTTATTTTTTTTATTTTTTTATTTTTTTTTTTTGTATGTGTACATGCAAGGCTATTTTTTTCAAGTTTTAATGCTTTGATTTGATCTCTCAAATATATGCTTTGGCTTAATTGTGAAATTTGAATTATGCATAAGTTTATTTTATTTAGGATATTTCATGGCTTTGTTGATTCTTCAAGTATTATTTTTTAAGGGATAACAATATTGTTAGTCCTATAAATTATATCATTTTTTCAATTAAGTCCTATAAGAATTTTTTTTTACAATTAAGTTCTATAAGTTTTAAAAAGATTTTCTATTAATTCTATCCATCAGTAAGCAATTTTCTTAGTCAACTCTCAAAATCAAACTTTGTTTTTTACATTTTAATTCTAAAATTATAATATATATATTATTTTTGATATTTTACATAAATAATATTTTTATTTTTATTTGTGACTTATTCTATTATATTGAGCTTTCATAATCACTATATAACTCATTAAAATAATTTTATAAAATAAAATTAAAAAATACATTTTTTCTTAAATTATTAGTTGTATTAACTATCATAAAAGAAAACTAATTAAATATTCTTAATCTTTAAATTAGGCTACTTTATAATAAATATTTCAAAAATAAAATAAGTGAACATATTTTAATTAATAATTCTAATTGTTATAATAAAATATAATTAATTTAAGATAAAACATAATAAAAAATTTTCTATTTAATTTTAATTTAAATATATTTTATAATAACAAATAAAATTATTAATTACATTATGTTATTCTTCAAATATTTATTGCAAAATATCCTAATTTAAAAAATTATTTTTTAAAAGTTGTCTAATTGAACTATGATTGAGTTTGAAATTTAGTTAAAATCTAATAAAAATTATAATATTGACAAAACTAATTGAGTTTATCCAAGTATAAAAATATTTATCAATTTAAGATATATTAATTAAAATTTATATTTAAAAATAATTAAAAATACTTAATTAATTTTATTTATCATTGTAAAGAAAATAATAATTTAAGAAAATTATTTTTAATTTTACATTTTCTGAAAATTATTTTAGTGAGTTATATAGTTATTATAAAAGTTAAATAATAGAATAAGTCATAAATAAATAAATAAAAATATATATTTATTAAAACTATAAAAAATGACAAACTTTTATGGTATTAGGACCAAAATGTAAAAGGAAAATTTGATTTTAAGGGTTTACTAAAGGAAAATTGCTTTGACTGATATATAGGACTAACAGAAAGCCTTTTTAAAACTTATAGAACTTGATTGTAAAAAATTTTCTTGTAAAATTTAATTGAAAAAATTATATAATTTATAGGACTAATAGTTGTTATCCCTTTTTAATGATTGAATTATGTTGGCAAAAGTATGTAGAAAGAGATGGTAAGAATGAAAAGAAATGAGGTTTTGGGATTTTAATTGACATTTTTATAATAAAAATTATAATTTAATACGATAAATTAACAGAATCAAAGATGACTGACAAGTCATCAAACTGATTTAAGAAGATTTATAAAGTAACTGGCACATTATCGACTTTTGTGAATTTTGACGGATTAAGACTAACACAATAATTTTTAAAAAGTTTATGAACTCAACCATTAAACTTCTATCTTATAGGACTTAATTGAAAATTTTATATATCTTTTAAGACTAATGATATCATTATTCCTAAATAAAAGAAAAACCAACATAACTGAACCAATATATTTGGTTAACCGATTAATTGGATAATAAATACAATTGGTTTGGTTATGGTTATAATCATTAAAAAAAAAAAAAACATACAATATGGTTAGGTTTGAAATTTTACTCTATAGTTTAGTTAGCCAAATCATGCTCACCCCTAATTTTCAAAAAAGTTTAATTCACTCCATGAAAATTTCTTTTAACTAATTTATCCCGAATTTTTATACATTGGCTAATTAATCTCAATTTTTCAAATTCCAAATGTATAAGATATAAATTAGCAAAAATAAAATTTAGAATTCAATTTTAAAAAATAAATAAATAATTTAAATATGAAAAACTACAATTAATATTTAAAATTTTTACATAAATTAAATTTAAAAAAATTAGCTTCATATATTCAACTTTTAAGTTATAATCAAATAGTACTCATATATATAATTAAATAATTATAAATGTAATTTAAAAAATTATTTAATTTAATTCCTAATTTTTAATTTTACATATATAGATATTAAGAGATACAAAAAACATGTGAGTAAAAGTAAAAGAGAGAACATAAAAAATTTTAACTATATATAAATCATAAAAATATTATTTTTGATATTTTAATTGAATTATATTTTGTATGAAGGACTTAATTAAATCATAATTTTTGGACAAAATTAAAATAATAGCATTATGTGAAGTGCTGCAACGCTTTATACTCACTCTATCTAGATTTTATGCTACTCTGCCAAAAGAATTTGGTCTGCAAGTATAGCGCCGCAATACTATGAAGAAGGAAAAAGTAAATTTTTAAATTTTGAAAGTAAAAGTTGAGGAGTCTGCAAGAGAAGTTCAAGTCTAATTATGATCATATTTTCTTACTAGAAATTATTAAGAAGTTTAAATAAGTATTATTTACAGAGACGATTTTTATGAAGAAATACATTCAAATAAGAAGAAAGATCAAGGATAATTATTCAAGAAGAGTGGCGATGTGCAATCAATAGATTCATCTTCAATATTCCTCTTCTTTTATTTCTGCAAATTATTTTGAATTGTTTGGATATTATTTACATTATGAGTAACTAAATTCTTTATTCTAGAGTTACAAGAGTATTGGTTAATTATTTAAGATTTTGTAGTTAACAATTTTTGTTTGATTTAAATATTATTTTCATTAGTTTAATAAGTGTGATTTATTTGTTGCTTTATATATTGATCATATATATTGTATTAATCATAGATAGTATATAAAGGATCAAAAGAAGAAGCACATTAATAACATCACTTATTCATTTTATAGGTCATTTATTTGGTGACAAAGAATAATTTATAGAAGGAAAAAAATTAATTATTAGGGGATTTTAGTGGAAAAATGTAAGGAGACCTGAAAGAGAGAATTAGATGAATTTAGTAAAATTATCTACTAACAAAATAATTAGAAGAATTAAATGAATAGTTGATTGCAAAGTTACAGTTTAATTAACTAAGAAATCTAAAGCTCTAGGTTTGTATATCACATTGGCCTCTGCAAATTATTTATGTTGATATTTTTTCTTTAGTTTCTTATAATCAACCTTCATATGCCCTTTTCTTTTACAGTAATTCTTTTTAAGTACCCAAAACTGCTACTTAAATTTCTCATTAGGAGAGCATATGTAGTTATCCTATTGTCTTTAATAAGCTCTTTGTCCATAAGCTCCTTTGAGTATAAAGCTGATTTAACATCCTCCATCTTTGATGTATCCTTAATGTAAAATAAGTTATTTCTAAAGTTTTTTATACAAGGAAGGAAAATAGTAGAGTAATACAAGAGCCAAATCTTCTTCATACCTAATATTTAAATTTTCAAAGTTAAACATGATGGATGTAAATTCATTAATATGAGTTTTCAAGGAAGTACCTTCTACCATATTAAGCATGTGTGTTTCATAGTGAGTTTATTGAAGATTTTTTTTTATCAAAAATAACATCTCAAGCTCAACCTATAACTGTTTTCTCATAAATAACTTATCATAGTACCTTGTTCGACAAAGATAATTGAATGTCAACCAGGACTCTTTCATCCAAATTCTCTATCATTTCTTTTGTTATTGTAGACACCAATTTTTCCTTTTCCAATAATGCTTTATACAACCCACTGTATGTTAAAAAGGCTCGTATCTTTACTTGTCATAGACCAAAGCTCATATTATGATTTAGTTTCTCTATCTCAAATCTTAATGGTGCCATGATGAATCTTAAATAATTTAATCAACTCTAATATCACTTGTTAGGAAATTTAGGCTTATAGAAGCGCAATAGAATCAAAAAAAATTATTTAATATAATAAACAAATATGACAATAAAAAAAATAGAGAACATACATAAAATTTAACATGGTTCAGCAGAAGCCTACATCCATACACAAAGGAGAAATAAATTCATTAAAAAATAAGGATAATAAGTATATGGTGAACGTCTAATATAGGACCTGTACTTACAAAGAATGGAATGTTTGTGGCATCCGATGCTAACATACAATTGTTTCCATTTAATATGAATTGAAAAATCTTGAAGATTACATATTAGACTGGTATTAAAAAGTGATATTTGAAAATATATGCTTACATCATTTAGTGTGTGTCAAGTTTTAAGCATTAGCTAAATGATGGCAAAGAAAGGACTAAACTACCTAAAAGTCTAAAGTGAATAGAAGAAAGGAAAAATATGATATTAAAAAGACTAAAAAATTACTAAGGACTAGAAGAGCTATGACTTGAAAGATATGTATAGAACAAGGGCATAACAGCAAAGGATTCCTTAAGAGGACTAAAAATGATAAGTTTTTTTTTTTTTTAGTAATGAAAGTTAAGTAATTTTTTTTATTACTTGTTATCATATCTCTAACATATCTATATAAATTACGAGACACCAAAGCAAAGAAGATAAAAGAGATAAAAAAAAAATAGAGGTAATAATAATAAAGTTGGCACTTCAAGTATATTTAAATAATAGTAAAAAGAAGATTTATTGAGAGAATTAAGTTCAGTTCAAAGTGGATCACATGCTGCAACATTAATGTATGATGCTAAATTATGACTTTGTAGTAAATTTGGCTATATTATTGTCACTGTTATGTACTAAGATCATTTTAGTTGATCTTTAATTATGACTTATATAAGAGCCCAAACCCTTATCTAAAGTTATTGATCATTTACATGATCAATATCTAATTATCCTTGGTCTTGACTTTAACAATCAATTGTAATTCAATAATTTGTACATTTGAGTGTGCATTTAAGCTAAGATCAAAAGTATACTCAATTGATAAAGTTAGAGAAGTCTATAAGTGATTAAATTATGAAGGTTGTACGCATCCCTATGAAGCTAAAGAAGCTAAACTAGATAAAGAAAAAAAATGATAGCAGTCCTCAAAAGCCTTATCAGGATCTTGAGGAGTCTCTCATAAGCCATGCAAAGCCAGATCAAGCCAAATGGCCAAAAGGTAGAATTGCTTATAGTCTTGATCACGATTGTAAGGATGCTTATCACAATTATTAGTAAGTCCTCACAATCTGGAGATTTGAAAATTGAAAGGAGCAAATGAAGGTAAAACTCCTCATGATCATGGTCACGATCGTGAAAGGGCTTACCATCTAGCTAGAGATCAAACAAAGACTATTTTGAAGACAACAACGAATAGTTTTTTAAAGCTAATGATTGTGACCATCCTCCTCATGACCGTGAGGACTCCTTCATTTGCAAAAGCTGAAATGAGCATTTAGTAAAGAAGGAGAAGAATGAGTTACAAATACATGTCTCTAATAACTAGTTTTTGACCCTCTAGCTATAAATGCCTATTGAAAAATACATTTTAGAGGTTAGAAAGTTTATTGAGAGAATTTATTGTGTAAACTTAAAGCTTCGTAAACTTCATTCATTCAATTCTTCTTTGTATTCTTGATTATAATCAACTCTTTATGAGAGTTAGGGTGTGTTAGTGATAAGATCTCTTATTATACTCCTTTTTTGGGATTAAGAAAAGAGTAATGAGATTTTATTATTTTAGTTTATGTTGAGCCCTTGAGTAAAAATACATTATAAGAGTAGGTTGTATTGAGCTAAGAAAATACATATAATAGCCCTACCCTAACATACCCTCACCAGAATACCCCATTTGATGGTGAGGACAATTAAGAGAGGCATTACCTGAAGACTATCTGAACAAAATCTCTTATCAATGCATGCTATTATATGACACCATCGTAACTACCGATAAAGAATAAATAATATAACTTAAAGATATTAATTTGATGGCAAGTGAAATATTATATCATTACATTATATATATATATATATATATATATATATATATATATAGACACACACACACACACACACAAGTACATTAGTATCCTATTACCATACAATAACATCTTTATATAAACTATAAGAATATTGATTATTGTATAACTAAATACAAAAAAATAATAACATGGTAAGCTCTGATAACCCTCTCTTACATATCGAATCACCATTCAACTGTAGGTGTGTATTCAAGAAACTGCATCACTCCAGCCTCAGGCTCATCTAGCAATACCCAACTCTCAAGTAAGAAGGGCAAGTACAACACCAAGGGTATATACCTGTTAGTGTAGATGTGCCCTATGGCCATTCATGTATATAGACATTGTATATTTATCCCCATGGCAATGAAATATTCATTTGGATCAAAGTGTTTGTTTATTTGAATATTTACCCTTAGTACAATGTTAGATAAGTTTA
>CATIWO010392044.1:0-23846 GCA_949673435.1 Macaranga tanarius
AGTTTATTATCAAGAGTTGATAATATGAGTGACAAACTCATTTGGTACATATGCTATAAATGTTTATAGTAATTGGATTAATATAGGGGTAGTATTAATCCTTAGATTATCACCTCTGTCTATTTTTCTTAATCGGTATGTGATATTGATAGTGGGAGGAAGTGAGTCTCATGCTACTTGATATAAAATATCAGAATAGATATGTGGATACTTATGTGATGGGTGAATCGAACATGTGATGTAAGATTTATGATTGCATGGATATTCACTTTAGTCAACAATCACAATTTTGGACATAATGGTTGTTGAGTGTGAAGTATGCATGTGTTGAGCACTCTATTTTATTGCATATTAAGTTTAGAATTGCATTTTTTAGTTAGTTTTTAGTTAATTTAGTTAGTTTTGTTTTAATTTAGGTTCTTTTATGTTAAATAGGTAATTTTTGTTTAGTTTTTAGTTGTAGGATGCATTTGGGAGGAGATGGAGATAGTGCTTGAAGATAAAGATAAGATTAAAGCTTAAAGTTGGAAGTTATCCTCACATTAGGGCATATGGCCATGTGCACGCCCATATATGGAGTTGCATGCCCATACGCTTTCCCATGCCTAAATTGTAAAAGAGCTAGTCATAGACCATATGCCAATGCGCACACCCATGTGCCAGTCGTACACCCATGCACACGGCCATGCCTGATTCCAAGATTTCAGAGTTATTTTAATGCATGGGCATGTCCAATTATTGCGTACCCATGCATGATGATGTGGTAGCCAATCAAAAGTGGATTTTAAGCTGGAGTTTGGATAGATAGAAGCTTATCTCTTAAGCCTATGTTTAGATAGAGTTTGGGAGAGTTTAAATGACCTTTTTCATTAGGAAACTAGGTCTTTTAAATAGAACCATATGTTTTTTCATTAAAGGAGTTCCTAGTTTTTGAGTTTTAGTTCTAGTTTTTGGTTCTCTACTCTCCTGGTTCTTCAGAATACATTTTCATTTTGTTTTGTTTAGTAGAGGAGATACTTGGCTTGAATTTAGAAGAGCAAGGCTTCCTTACATCATTTGGAAGGGGGTTCTTCTTGTAGCTCACTTTTAATTAATTGTTATTATATTCAGAATGGTTTTCATTTCTTCTTTATTTTCTTTTAGTTTTAACATGAATAGCTAGATCCTTTTTAGGGTTCTTATTCTAAATTGACCATGTGCTTTTTATGATTTATGTTGGGTTGCTAGATCTAATTTATTGGTTGTTGTTGTGCTTAATATCATTTTAGGACTGATCACCCTAGAATTGAATTAATACTATAGGATTAATCGAGAGATAGGTTATGTAGGAAGAGGCAATAACCTATTGATTGCTTAATTAGTTGAGAGACAATTAAGTGGATTAATATTGATTAAAGGTTGTGATTTAAAATTGGAATTAAAAGGCATTAGGTTGGTGAGAGCCAGTAAACTTAGTATTAATTAATCTCCAATTAATTATAGGTTTATTTGAGAGGAAAACTTATGGTTTCTAAGATCCCTTTAAAATGAATTAGAAATAGTTAAACCTAGTTGGTTAATTAATCCTTTAAAATGGTCCAATTGAGAAAAAGAACCCTAGCTTTTAATATTTGTTTGAATTTGAATTTTACTTTTATTTTTTTTGGTTTTAGTTTTAAAAGAATCTAAACTTTATTTCGTTGTCTAAACAATCAAATATAGTGACTATTTCAGTACTCAATTCACAATCTCTGTGGGACGATATCTTATTTACTATTTGATATGTTTTTATACACTTACGGATTTTACACACATCAAGTTTTTGGCGCCGTTGCCGGGGATTGGCAAAGAATTGATATTGTTAAGAAAATTGTGTTGCTTGATTTCGACGTTATTTTTTTATTTTGGTTCTAATTGTGGTATTGCAGGAATTTTTGTTGTTTGATGCACATTACACGAACTGTAAGCAAATAAAAACTTGAGTTGATACCACTTTATTTAGAGTTAGAGAAGACAATTCATGAGAAAAAGAAACAAATAATCATATCTTGACAATCACCAAGCAAAATGGACTTAGGAGATGATGCAAGGAATGATCCACCGAGACAACAAGTTTTTCAAAATCTTCAGAATGGTTAGAGAACCATGCGAGATTTTGTGAGGCCTAATGTGCAAGGTGATTAGACACCAATTGTAAGGCCGAAAGCAGCAGCAAACAACTTTGAAATTAAGCCGGCAATGATCCAAAATTCACCATTCAATGGGCTACTACATGAGGATCCATTTGGTCATATGTCTAGATTCTTGGAGTATTATTCTACCTTCAAGATGAATGGAGTACAGCCTAATGCAATTCGATTGATACTCTTTCCATTTTCTCTTATGGACAGAGCAAAGAGATGGTTTACAAGTTTGCCACCTAACTCTATTAACACCTGGTAAGAGCTTTACACAACTTTCTTCAACAAATACTTACCACCTGCAAAGGTGTTGAGGATTAGAAATGAGATTAATTCTTTTTTCAAAAAGATGATGAAACATTCTATGAGTGTTGGGAAAGATTGAAAGACCTTCAGAAGCAGTGTCCACCTCAATTGATTCCTACATGAGATTTGATGTAATCATTTTATAAGGTAGTCAATCATGCAGTTAGAGTCAACATTGATGAAGCAGCTAGAGGAACTATTATGTCCAAAACACCAGAAGATGCCTTGGATCTCTTTGAAGAAATAGTAAATACACAAAGTTTGTGGTCTAATAAAACGACCATTACAAAAAAAGCTGGAGCCATAGAAGTGGTTAATTTTACTATATTGAATGCAAAGCTTAATGCGCTGACAAAAAGGATGGACAAAGTGAATGCGAATGCAATGGTTATATTATCTTCCTTATGTGAACTATGCTAAGGAGGTTATCCTACCATAGAATGTCAAATAATGCAAGGGAGGACTACAGAAGGTGTCAACTACGTGGGCAACTTCAAAGGACCTCAAAACCAAGTCTATGGCAATACCTATAATCCAAGTTGGAGGAATCATCCAAATTTCTATTGGAGTAATCAAGGAAACAACTAGTGGAGACCATAAGCACCACCAAGATTTGGAGGTTAGAATGCATAACAACCTTAACCTCAACCTTAACCTCAATTTCACCAAGACAAAGGGTCATCCTCTAGAAGTTCAATGGAGAACAAGATGGAGATATTCATGGATGTAATGTCATTAAAGATGAGCCAGCAAGATGAAGCTCAAAGGAGGATAGAGCAAATGATCCAAAATCATTCCTCTTCTATTCATAATCTAGAAGTGCAAATGGGGCAGTTAGCAAATTCTTTATCAACAAGGAATCAAGGTGCATTACCAAGCAATACAGAGAAGAACCAAAAGAGCAAGTAAAGGCTATCACCTTAAGAAGAGATACAAAGATCCAAACCCCTAAGGCAACAATGGAGTATGAAGAAAAGAAGAATAAAGGAGAGAAATAACAGGATGATGAAAGGGTTGAGACACCAAAAGAGCCAGAAGTAAAGGAGGAGAACAAAGAAAAAGCAAAGCTACCACCAATTCAACCTTACGAACCTCCAGTACCATACCCGCAAAGGTTAAAGAAAAAGGAGCATGACCAGCAGTTTGCAAAATTTTTAGAAAGATTCAAGACACTCCACATCAATATGCCTTTTGTGGAATGTCTAGCTAAGATGCCAAAGTGTGCAAAGTTCTTAAATGAGTTGATTTCCAACAACAAGAAGTTGCAGGAGTTTGAGACAGTCATACTCATAAAGGAGTGCAGTGCAATCATCTTAAATAAACTTTCTTTAAAACAGAAGCAACCAGGGAGTCTTACTATTCCATGTTCTGTTGGGAATTTATCATTTCAAAAATCTTTGTGTGATTCAGGTGCTTCTATTAATCTTATGCCTTTGTCTATTTAAAGGAAATTAGGACTTGGAGAAGCAAGACCAATAAGCATTCATCTACAACTGGTAGATAGGACAATAAAGGAACCAGAAGGAATAGTGGAAGATGTGCTTGTAAGGGCTGGAAAATTCATTTTTCCAGTAGACTTTGTCATTCTTAACTTTGAGGAAGATGAAGACATTCCATTAATCCTTGGCATTCCTTTCCTCTATACTACCAAGGCAATCATTAAGGTTTATTATGGAACTTTGACTCTAAGAGTAGGTGAAGAAAGTTATAAATTCAATATCTATGAAAGTATAAAACATTCTTCTGAAAGTGATTTGCGCTTTAGAGTTGATATTTTGGATGAATGTGTGATTGAAGTCCAACGAAGGAGGTTGGCAAAATGTGATGAATTAGAGTATATTGAAAAGTGTATGCAGGTACAAAACCCCCACGATGAAGATTACCTTAAACACCAAACTCATTTTTCCTAAATTCAATTACCAAACACTGAACCTACACCTTCATCAACCATAAAACCACCAAATGTAGATTTGAAACCTTTATCTCAACATTTGAGGTACACTTTTCTTGGAGAAAACTAAACTCTACCTGTGATTATATCCTCTAAACTCACCCAAGACCAAGAGGAATTGCTTGTGAGGATGCTTAAGAGGAGAATAAAAGCAATTGGTTGGAAAATTTTGGATATAAGAGGGATAAGTCCATCTTATTGCATGCACAAAATTCTAATGAAAAATGGATTCAAGCCAACCATTGAAAGGCAAAGGAGGCTAAATCCAAACATGCAAAAAGTGGAGAAGAAAGAGGTGGTCAAGCTATTAGATACATGGATTATTTACCTAATCTCAGACAGTTCATGGGTAAGTCCTATCTAGTGTGTACCAAAGAAAAGAGGAATGAATGTGGTGGAAAATGAAAAAGGTAAGAAGATCTCTACAAGAGTAGTGACTGGATGGAGAGTGTGTATTGACTACAGGAAGCTGAATTCGGCTACTAGGAAAGATCACTTTCCACTACCATTTATTGATCAGATATTGGAGAGGATAGCAGGACATGCCTTCTATTGTTTCCTAGATGGTTATTCAGGCTACAACCAGATAGCAATTGCTCTAGAAGATCAAGAAAAAATGACATTCATATGTCCCTATGGCATATTTGCTTATAGAAGGATGCCATTTGGATTGTGTAATGCTCCAGCAATTTTTTAGAGATGCATGATGGCCATATTCTCATATTTAATGGAAGAAATTATGGATGTATTCATGGATGACTTCTCAGTATATGGAAGCTCATTTAAAGGATGTTTGGAGAATTTGGAGCAAGTTCTTACATGGTGTGAAGAGAGAAATTTAGTTCTGAATTGGGAGAAGTGTCATTTTATAGTAGAGGAAGGAATCGTCATTGGGCATACAATTTCAGTACAAGGTATTGAAGTGGACAAAGAAAAAGTGGAGACCATTGAAAAACTTCAATACCCTACAATCGTCAAAGGAATTCAAAGTATTCTAGGCCATGCAGGATTCTATAGACGGTTTATCCAGGATTTTTCAAAAATCTCTAAACCTCTTTATAAATTACTAGAGAAAGATTCTCCTTTTAACTTTACTAATGATTGTAAATTGGCTTTTGATAGGTTAAAAGAAGAATTGATATCAGCCCCTATAGTTGTATCACCCGACTGAAATCTTCCATTCGAATTGATGTGTGATGCAAGTGACCATGCAATAGGAGCTGTACTTGGCCAAAGGAAGGAGAATAAACTTCATGTCATCTATTATGCAAGCTAAACCTTAAATGATGCACAACTCAACTATGCTACAACCAAGCAATTCTAAACTGAATATGCAATAAAATAGAGTGCTCAACACATGCATACTTCACACTCATCAAATTCCCCCACACTTGAGCCTTTACTTGTCCTCAAGCAAAAACAAGAGAACAACCTATTTATATAAAGAATCAACATCATGAGTAGTTTTTAACTTGAGGAACCATCCTAATCTCCCCTTAATACAAAGTTTAAAACTGAAAATTAAAGCAATAACTCATAACCAAGAATATAATAATTACCAAGTTAAAAGCAAACTCTCTCGTTGAATTCATGAAACAACATGATTAATAACCAAGAAAAATAAAAGTAGGCATGGAACACCAACACTCAAGTAGTTCTTTCATTAATAATACTTAAAAGGCACATAATTTGTTCTTTAGAATTTCCCTATTGCAGTATCCACACTTTTCCATATTTCTCAATGTGGATACCTCAATAAAGTCCTTTGGATACTCATACCCTTTAGAGTATTAGAGTATATGCATGAGTGCATTTTACGCTCCATCTTGCTTAAGGAACTTATTTATTTACTTATTATTATTTTTTTATTAAGTGCCTATACATATATGAACTACATGAAATATTTATATTTCTATAAACACCTTTCTCAACTATCAAGCACATTATTTCAATCACTCAATGAAGGAGTAAGCATTAAGTTCATTAATATTTAAAAATTCTTAATAATAAGTTATTCCTCTAACTTAACAATCCAAACCAAGCATTAAAAGGAGATTAACACACTTACTCAAGAAAAACACACCTAATGATACTAGCTCTTAGTATATGAGAAAGTGTGCAAATGGTGGTGTGAAATTGCATGCTTAGGTGTGTGTTTCTTTGTGTATATAAAGGCATGTTTTGGTTGAGGTATTTTTGGCTTGTGCCTTAGACCTTTGATCTATGGTAGGACAAGTCTTGAATGACTTAGCTCTAGATGTATGAGACCCTTTAGCTATATTAGCTTGAGTCTTAGAGCTAGTGCTAGGAATGAGTGAAGAATCAAGTTTGGCTTTGACAAACTTGTTTGAAGTAGATGATGATGAGGAATTTCTATGAGCATACCCAAGTCTAAATATGTCACCATGAACCTTTTAAGAAACCAAGATATTATCAAGAGTTTCTTTTCCCTTGTGAAATTTGGAAATGGAATTTTTTAGTTCTAGTATCTCCTTTGAAAGCTTCTCATTCTCTTCTCTAGTTTTGTCAAATTCACTTCTCAAAGAGATAGAAGCTTTCAAGTCATTAGAGAGTTTCTCATTGGATGAGATTACCTTAGTGAATTTATCTTTCAAAATTTCAAATTCCTTTGATATTTTTGAAAACTCTTATTTGTAAAACTTTTTCTTTGAAATCAAATTTTCACATTTTAAGACAAGTTTGCTCATAATAGAGCTCTCATCATCATCATCATCATCATCACAATAAGAAGAGTTAGAAGTAGAAGGTACCTCTTTATCTTCAAGAGCCATGAAACATAGATTGGCCACCTCTTGGTTCTCCTCTTCTTTTTCTGAATCGGATGGGTCATCCTAAGTGGCTTTGAAGGCCTTCTTCTTTTCCTTAGTTCCTTTACCCTTGAACTTGAGTTTTGGACACTCACTTCTTATGTGACTCGGTTTCTTGCATTTATAACAAGTGACTTCCTTGGTCCTTTTTCCATCATTCTTCTTGTTGTCTCTTTATCTTGAGAAATTCTTACTTCTCAAGAACTTCTTGAATCCTTTATTTAGCATAGCAATCTCATCATCATCTTCACTAGAGTACACAAGTCTTTCTTCTTCACTTTCCTCTCAGATGGCCTTTAAAGCTATCCCTTTCTTCTTTTCTTCTTTCTCCCCTTTCTCCTCCTCCCTTTGTTTCAAGGTGAGCTCATGAGTCAATAGCTTTCCAGTGAGAATATCGGTGGAGAGCTTTGATAAATCATGTGCTTCTTCAATAGAGGTTACCCTTGATTCCCAATCTTTCTTGGATAGCACTCTCAAGATTTTGATGTTGACTTCTTCTTTTGAGTAATGTTTTCCCAACTTTCTCAAGGTGGTGAGAAGAGTATTTAATCTATTAGTCATTTCAGTGATGGATTCTTGGGGCTTCATCTTGAAAAGCTCATATTCATACACATGAAGCTGTACCTTCTTGGTTCTCACTTGAATATTTCCTTTATAGTAGTTCTCAAGAGTCTCTTAAATCTCTTTGGCCAAAATACAATGTTACACCTTGCCACCTTCTTCTCTAGACATAGAGGCAAGAAGAATGGTCATGGCCTTCTTGTTCTTGCAGTTGTCTTCCTTATCACTTGGGCTCTATTTAGCTCTATCTATAAGAACTTGTGCATTCTCTACCATTGTGGTGGGAGGACTCCATCCTTGAATCACTACATCCCGAAGTCTAATAGGATCACTATTTAGATACAACTCCATCTTGTACTTCCAATGAGAATAATCATTTCTATCAAAGAATGGTCTAAGAGATTAAAGGTTTATAAATTCACTCCCCATAATTTTGATTCTAGCAATGAATTACCTAGAATACAAGCTCTAATACCAATTAAAAGATCTTAGAGGGGGAATGAATAGGGTTAATTAATTTTTTAGAAGATTAAAAAGAAATTAAGAAGATGGTGATATGAAAAGTAGAGAATATAAAGAGAGTATTCACACCAATGTACAATGATTTAAGGAGTTCAAATTCTTGAACAATCCTACATCTCTACCTATCTTATCCCAAGTTAGGATTTTCAACCACCACACCAATCTATTAATTAGATTGAATACACCATAAGTGAGTTTTGAGGCTCAACTAAAACCTTTACATAAACAAGAGCTTTTCTTGGCTCAACTCAAACCACAATCAAAAAACCAATTCAAGAAAGATACCTCACTTCCCTTAATCTTAACCCTATTCAGATGCGAACTTTGACGGTAGTCTCTTAGATAGAAAGAGCACTTCCAAAACTTGTCAATTTCTAGGTCATTGTCTAGTATCTTAGTTTAGTAAGAAGCAAGTTTCGGTTGCCTTGTCCACTGCTAAAGCCAAATATGTGGGGGCAAGTTGTTGTTGCTCACAAGTTTTATGGCAAAAACAACAACTCTTGGACAATGGCATTAGTATTGATCACATTCTAATCAAATGTGACAATATAAGTGCTATCAACCTTAGCAAAAATCCCATTCAACATTCTAGGACCAAACACATTGATATTAGGCATCATTTCTTATGTGATCATGCTCAATGTGGTGATATTGTTCTTGATTTGTGGATAGTAGCAACCAATTAGCCAATATTTTCACCAAACCACTTAATGAGGAAAGGTTGAACTTTATTAAGCAAGATCTTGGTATACTAGATGGCTCTAGTTTAAAATAAATTGTCTTGACAACTTTGTGATTTTTTTTGCTAATTAATAATTGATCATTGAAATGAATTCAAATGATGAATTATTTAAATGGCACATATAATCCTTTGTCCAATAAGATCCTTGACATTTGCATGATTCAATTTATTCATCCTTAGTTAGAAAAAATTATTCCAAAATTCAAAGTTTTAAATATGTCAATTTCGTCCAAAAGGACTAAATTATAACATCTTTTAGGACCCAATTGTAAACTTTTTGAAGCATAGGGACCTTTCTATAATGTTTTCATAACCATTAGAGGATTGTGACATACACAGCTCATTGAGTGGCTGTGCAGCTCACGATCATGAGCAGATCATGATACCATGAGCAGTGATCGTGAGGGCCAAGCTGACTCAACTAGCTATTGTTTCACCTAGATTCTTGCATTTTTTGAAGCGTTTTGCACTCCAACGGCTCTATAATCCTCACCATTGATATTTTATGATCCAAATGGTCACTTTTGACTATTTTATTCTATATAAACCCTTCTATTATTTCATTTTTGGTCACACCTTCTACTCACATTCTTTCTAGCTTTCAAAAGGTTTCTTTTTATTTGCATCACTATGTGCACCTTTATATTCTCTACTCCTCATCTCTTTATGGCTCCTAATAGAAGCACTAGGCAAGAGGCCTCTTCCTCTACCACTCCAAGGAGAGCTACAAAAGATCAACCAAAGAAGACTCCTCCTATTGTCTACACTCAAGCTTAAAATAAGAGCAAGAGCAAATGAGTTCTCTCAAAGAAGCATCATTCCCTCAAGGTACATGTCTAAAGTTTCCCTTGAAGAGCTTGGAATTTTTGAAGAGGTTTAAACCTTACTTGAAAATGTAGGACTCTTTAACCTTACTTTTGATATTCTTCCTACCTATCCACAACTAGTGGTTGAATTCCTTTCCTCCTTTTATCTTAGAACTCACCACATTGATGCCCAAAACCTAATAAATAGCATGAGATTTAGATTAGGAGGGAGGGAAAGATTCTTGACAGCCCAAGACTTTGATGACATTTTTGGCTTCAAAAGAGGAGGGCTAATTCAAGTTAACACTACTTGGTCTCCTCAAAATTTTTAGGTAAACCATTGCAAACCAACCTCTTCTCATTTTCTTATGGGTCATACCAAATCCTCAACCCTTCAATCAAAAGCCCTATGGTATATTAAAAGATTTCTTGCTTACTCTATTAATGCTAGGTGGCTAAGTCATGAGGCAATTTCTTTTGATGACCTTTTTTTTCTCCATTATATGGTTAATGATAAAGACACTGAAATGGGGAGACTTTGGTTAGTTAGTGATAGTGTCTCTAGTAATATTTGCATTGGTGGCTTTATGACTAAGCTAGCCTAACATTTTAGAGTTAACACCTCCAACCTAGACTCTCTACTTTTTACTCTTTTTTATTCTACCTTTATTAAAAATTCCAGCAATTTAAAAGGGTCAATAACATGTGGTTTTGGAAAGATTAGGACATTGCTCATGAGAAAGATGAAGAGCTTGAGCAATAATTTGAAGACATTAATCAATTTTAAGCTCCTCAAGAAAGGGAAGATACATCTATGCCTCAAGCTCCTCCCATGTCTCAAAGAAATAGGTCTAGAGGAGAAGGATCTTCAAGAGGAACTCAATTCTTTGATAATGAGCCTCAATAAGTGGGTGAAGACATTTATCAATTTCAAGCTCCTCAAGAAAGGGAAGATACATCTATGCCTCAAGCTCCTCCCATGTCTTAAATAAAAAGGTCTAGAGGAGAAGGATCTTTAAGAGGAACTCAATCCTTTGATAACGAGCCTCAATGGGTGGGTGAACTCTTTGATAAGATGTCCCTACTGGAATCCAACTTTAACACCCGCTCTGATAAAATGGAATCTCATTTCAATAGAAGATTTGATCAAGTGGATTCTCTCATTGCACATGTTCAACATGATGTCCATACCCTTTATGAGAGACAAGGCTATTCTTGTACCTATACGCCTTTCTCTCATCCACCTCCTCAAGATTATAGAGATAATGAAGATGCTCCTCAAGACCATTAGTCCTTTCTTTTTCATTTTCTATTCTCTTGCACTTCATTTCTTTTATGTTGCATTGTCACTTAAGGATCTCATGGACTACATTTAATTTATGCTATGTACTTGTACCCCTTCTTTTATCTATGCTATGATTCCTTCACATTATATTTCCTATCTCTCTTTTCTCCTTTGACAAAGGGGGAGAATTAATGTTGCTTTGTTTGAATGAGAATGAATGATGTTGATTTTGAATGAACAAAGGGCTAGAAAGGTTTTGAATGCATGTGTATAAGACTTTTTATATGTATATGTTTGGTATATGTTCCATATATGTTTTGTATATGTGAAATTATTTTTGTATATGTTCTATATATGTGACTTTACTTTTGTATATATTTGGTATATGTTATGTATATGTTCCATATTTGTGATCTATGTATGGAATTGAACATATAATGTGCCATTGAACATATATTTTACATAATAACTATTTATGACCATGACATTTTAATTAAGTTCTGAAACTTCACCTCATCATACATTGAGGGGGAGACATCCAAACTTCTCTATGCATGATTAAGGGGGAGCAACTATGGTCAACACATATACTTTCACTTGATATTTTATTTTCTCTCATTCAAAATTATTTGTCAAAGTCAAACAGGGAGAGATTGTTGGACATTTGCATAATCATAAGCTAATCCACCTTTATTTTGACCTTAATAAGCAATTTTGAATTGCTAATGCATTTGATTAAGTGTGATTATTAGATAGGATTATACTCTTAATCAAGCTAGCTATGCAAGGTGATTAGAAGCTCAATTAAAGTCCTAAAAAATGCATATTAAAGTCTCTAATTGGTCCTTGAATGATTACAACACATGAGGGATCAATTGGAGTCAAAATTTTCATATTATTAAGGGAAGGAATGCCCTCACGATCATCAGGAATAGTGGTCATGATCATTAGGGGATGTTGCCTGCACATTTGAAGAATGAAGCCTTAAGCCAAGAAGACCTGAGTCCCTCATGATCTGCTCCTCACGATCGTGAGGTGGGTGGCTCATGATCGTGACACTTCCTCCAATGGGCAAATTTCAGCTCCAATGGTGCAATTTTCATCCCTCACGATCGTGAAGGGTAAGTCATGATAGTGAGGAGCCTATTCTCTGCAAAAAAGCTGAAAGTTCATTAAATGAAGATTAAAGTTGTTTTGGACAAATCTAATGCCTCCCAATAACTAGTTTGTGATGCTCACTATAAATACAAGACTTAAACTTCATTTAAGAGGTTACAAGGGTTGTTGGAAGCAAATTAATTCTTAGCAATTTTAAAGAGTTTTCAAATTAATTGTTATTTATTTCTAAACCTTTGAGTGATTGTTGTGATGAGTTAGATTCTCTCTTCTTGTTAATTCTTAGGTTAAGATTAAGGGAAGTGAGGTATCTTTCTTGAATTGGTTTTTTGATTGTGGTTTGAGTTGAGCCAAGAAAAGCTCTTGTTTTTGTAAAGGTTTAAGTTGAGCCTCAAAACTCACTTGTGTATTCAATCTAATTAATAGATTGGTGTGGTGGTTAAAAATCCTAATTTGGGATAAGTTAGGTGGAGACGTAGGATTGTTTAAGAATCTGAACTCCTTAAATCATTGTGCATTGGTATGATTACTCTCTTCCTTTTCTCTACTTTTCATATCACCATCTTCTTAATTTCTTTTTAATCGTCTAAAAAATTAATTAACCCTATTCACCCCTCTCTAAGGTCTTTCAATACTAATATTTACTAACATTTGTATTATTATTGTACAATTTTGCTAACATCTAATACCAATTGCTCATTTCTTTTACATTTTTAAGCAATCTACTAACTTGTTTATTTATGTTGTTAATTTCTAATTTCATTTCCATTTCAAGCCAAATTCATATCCTATATACTATATATCATACTAAATTTATATATGTATTATATAATGTGAATTGTACATAATACATATTAATTATTAGATAATGTGTTTTTTTTTTGTAAAATAAATCTCTTTTCAAATCCTTTTGTTATTTTTCTTTTAAAAACCATTTTCTTAAACAAATTTAGTGCCATGAACATAAAAAAAGCAACCTCTTATTGAATGTGATCATTTCATCAAAGGTATGAAATATACTTTTAATGCTTAGAAGTGGTGGATTGAAAAAATCTTCCTAATGATAAGATGGATGTAATTATATGTTCAAGCTACTAAATCAATACAACCTTTTTATTTTTCTTCTCATTTTAAAAGTAATCTTTTTCCTTTTACATTAGCCATTTTAAATTTGGTTTTACTTTTGAATTCTCTATTTTTATTAAACATTTTTCATCTTTTGTACCATTTTTCACCTTAAAATTTTGTTTTGTTCTACAAGTTTCTTTCCCAAGGCCCAAACACAAGGTTAAAGACCTCAATAATAAAGACAAACAAATAAGTTGTTGGTGAAAGAGATTAGCTATATTCTTTTGTTATTTATGCATGCCTTTCATTACTTTTTTACATATTGCTATGATTTTGTTTTGCCATATATATAATTTTTCATGTATGCCATTATATGCATAAGTTTCTATGTTTACATGAGCATTTCTTATGTACATGTTATAGGCATGATTATTACTTGCATTCCTTTATTGATAGATATTTGCATTTATGCCATATTTTAGCTAGTTGGGCATATCACATGTATAATATGATATGATATGCTATCACATGCCATTCTTTACCATATTTTGTGTTATATTCATGCCATGACTATTCATACCTTTCATGACATGATTTACCATGCTTTACATCTTAGACATGATATGTTTTAGCATTTATGCCATAATTATGCACTGATACACCATGCTACCTTTATATGAGATGGCATATATTGTCATGATGATGTACATATATACCATTCTATATATTATTCTTGCCTTGTTAACTAGGTTGTGTATGTTACTTTTGCCATGTTACATATCATATATTTGCCATGTTAATGCATTTACTCTACCATGTTATATTGCCATGTTTATACATATATATGCCTTGTATATCATCTTATGCCATGTTCATGCATCTTATATACTGTAATTATATGCTTGTATGGCTATTGTGCTTTCATTTCCATGTAATGTTAGTTTCAATTATACACATTCCAAATAATCATTATACTATATAGTAGGGCTGGCAATGCTCATCATTCGGGTAGTATGGAGGTGCCTCATATTATATGAGCCTGCTTCTACTAACATCATATGCAAACCCAAATGACTTATCCATGGGTGGATTTAGTTCTAAGTGAGGGATTAAGTTTGCCTAGTCCATAACTAGATAAATTTCTCAAGTGATACCGAGTAGCGACTCCTCTTTTCTCCTGGCTGAGTTTTAAGGTTGTAAGTGCTATTTACCCATCCTTCAGCTCTTTCAGTACTCTCCTTCTTTCTAATTATTTTTTAGTAATAAGAAAAAAAAGGGATAGTGAATGAAATTGGTGTTGAGTCGACTCATTGATGTCAACAGTTGGTATTCATTTCTTAAACATAAACGAACACCCAAAAGATCAAAATTCATCACCAAACACCTAAATTCAAAAAAGGCCATTTTTCACCTGAAATAGGAAAAGTTGGTTTAGCCACATGAACAGCTAAACTGTTGTTCATTAGGCCAAACTGGCCATTCTCCCCTGTTATTCGGTAGTTTTTTAGCGATTAACACGCTCTTCATCACCCTAAATCTGCTATTTATCCATTTGACCAGTTGTTCTTCCTCCAAAATAAAAACTAACAACTCAAATTACCAAAATTCACCCTAAACACAAATTAAATGCTAAACCTAGCTTAATATATCATCCTAAGTGCATGGATAACTTAAAATTGCAAACTAAATGCAATAAACTATCATGATATAAGCAAATGTGTGCTCTAAATTGTAGATCACTGGTGGAGCTTCTCCATGCAATAATTTGATGTTAGGAAGCTGCATTATTCCTCACTTCCACTCGTAAGGATCGCACTAATCGCTTTTGAATGTTTATGGAGTTCTCTATTGAGCCATTTGGAGTTCAGAGAAAATTTTTGATATAAAACAAAAGGAAATGAATAAGAATAAGGAAATAATAAGTTTATATAGATATAAGAAACACAAAATTATTATAAAGGTCCTTAAAATTACAAGACATTACTAAAGGCAACCGTAACTTCAAAAATTGCAATTAAGTCCAGAGGCACATAAAATAACTTCTTTTTCTCATCAATAATAGGTAAATAACACTTATATTTACCTGAAATAACACTCCTTGTATTACATTTATGCATTAATTTCATAATATACATCATTAAAATAAAGCTTTTTAAAGCTAAATTTGCATCCAGTATTTTAGATATCAAAACATCCCCAGTGAAGTTATCAATGAAGTTTTTCAAAATAAATCTTCTCTATCAAAATCAATTTCAATTTAAAATTTTCATCACAAAATTAAATCAATTTCAAATTTAATTCCAAATCAATTTCAAAATTCAACTCATTTCAAATCAATTTTAATCCGAGTCCAAGCTACTCATTTGAAATCCAATTTTAAGTCAATTTCAATCCGAGTTCATATGACTCATTTCAAGTCTAATTTAAGTCAATTTCAATCTGAATCCAAATGACTCATTCTAATTTTAAGTCAATTTCAATCTGAGTCCAAATGACTCATTTTAAATCAATTTCACCCCGAGTCATGTTATTGAAATACAAATCAATACGAGTCCAAATCAATTTCATACAGGCTAGTACACAGCCATGTTGCTGCCCGTGTAGTTTTCTAGAGCAAAATAGGGATTTGGGCATGGTTGAAGACATGACCATGTAGCTGGTCATGTAACTTACTAAAGGGTTTATATAGTTTGCACATGGTTTAAAATACACTCGTGTTCTAGGCCATGTACTTCACTGCTATATTTGCTTACATTGGACACAGTTCAAGATATGGCCATGTAGTGGTCCAAATTAATGATTCTAGTAGAGACACGCCTATGTAGAATGAGAATATGGCCATGTACGAGCCATAGTTTGGATAAAATTAACTTCTTTAGGCGCTTATCAAAGGGGGATTTGAGAATAATTATAAAAAGGGAGCTAGAATTCTTAGAAGGGGACAAATTTTTGGCAGAAAAAGAGAACTCTTAGACCATTTTCAAGGATCAAAAATTAAAGATTGAAGATTGGGAATTGCAAAAGATTAATAATTTCTTTTCTTCTTTTTAATTTCTTGTAATTGGTAATGAATTCTCTTTTTATATTATCAAATATTATTTTTATCATATTCGGCTAAGTTTTTAGATATTAGGGATTAAGGATCTGAACATGAATTAGTTTGATTTCCTTTCAATAAATTCTTTGTTTATGCAAATTATACTTATTGAGCTTAATGTATACTATTGAATGATTAACTTTAGTGTGATTGTAGTTAAAATTATACATTGAGAGATGATAATTTTAATGGAACCATAAACATAAGTCTATGTTGATTTAATGTTAGAGATGAATAGAATTGACTAGATTCCGTAAAAGTTGGGTTTATAGTTTACAATTTTATTGGTTAGGATTTATAATTACAATGCCAATTGGATTACAAAGTCTTGATTAAAGGTTATAAATTAACTTAATTGGCTTTGAGAAAAGTTAATTAAGACATAAGATGACTCAGGATTTGTATGAATGACTAAATTATAAAAGGGAATTAACTAATGATTTTGAGGTGAATTAGTTCCTAATGATTAGTAATTGATTAGTTAATTAATTTTACATTTAGTTTACATTAATTTTAATTTCTTAGTTATAACAAGTAAAACATCAAAATTAGTAGCCTTAAACAATTGGAGAGAAATTATTTGCTGGATAGATCATAATCTCTATAAGAATGATATCTATATTATACAACTTATTGATTCTGTATACCTGCGAATTTGCACCAAAGAAGTTTTTGGCACCGTTGCTGGGGATTAGTGATCTAACAACATAATTGATTTTATTTCTTTTAGATTAAGGCATTTGTTTTTTGTTCTTTTATTTTATGTTGATTTTTTTTATTTTTGTAATAATTGATTAAAGGTGTATGCATAATACCCGACGATCAGGTATAAAAAGACTTTCATATATACCAGAACTTACTAATTTTGAAAAATCAATTCGAAAGCGAGCAAAAAAATAATTAGCACAATGGCAGATGAAAGGGACAATGTAAGAGGTGGACATCGAGCTGATAATCAAATCCTCTTATAAATATCCATGCAAGGTTTAGGAGGAACTCAACACAGCATTGGAAGGCCAAACATCAATGCGAATAATTTCGAGATTAGGCTAGCTTTATTACAAATGCTTCAATCAGCTATTTAGTTTTATAGTTTGACCACTGAAGATCCAAATGACCATATTGCTGAATTTTTGAAGATTTGTGATATGATCAAACGAAATGGGGTTACAGATGATGCATTAAGGCTGTGCTTATTCCCTTTTACATTAAAGGATAAGGCAAAAGCGTGGTTGAAATTCCAACCTCCAAGTTCTTTCACTACATGGGAAGATCTTGCCAAGACTTTCCTTGCTAAGCATTTCCCTCCTTTAAAGATGGCAAAGGTTGTCAAAGACATCACCTTATTTTATCAATTTGAAAATGAGTCAATGATCATTACCTCATTTTAGCAATTTGAAAACGAGTCAATGAGTGAGGCATATGAAAGGTTTTCAAATTTAAAAAGGAGTTGTGCACATCATGGTTTGCCTAAAAACATGATCATTCAAACCTGTTACAATGGAGTCATTGCATCTACTCATGATTCTATTGATTTAAAGGCTAGAGGTTCATTGATGAGAAAGACCATAGACTAGCCAATAATAATTTTGGAGAGAATGGCGTGTGACAATTGCTTATGGCCCTCAAAATGAGCTAACCAACCTAAAGCAATGGGCAAGCTCGAAGTGGATAGTGTTACAGCTCTTTAAACTCAAATCTTTACACTTTCCAAGCAACTTAGCAACCTCACGCATAAGGCTAATATAACCCCTTCATGATTTCCAGGTGAGCAATGTAATTTGTTGGGTAATGTAAATGATGAGAATGTTTTGTGTAATGCATGAATTTTAGGAGAGAATTTTGTTAAATAAGCTAACTATATGGGGAACCAATTCCAAAGAAGGCAAGCCAACAATCATTACTCCAACATATACAACCCAGGGTGGCGTAATCACTAAATTTCTCATAGAGTAATAATAATAATAATAATAATATGGCCGCACCAAATTTCTCCAACAACAATAACATGGCAAGACACCAAAGACCTCTAGGATTCCAATACTCTCAACAAGATAGGATGACTTCAGTAGAGAATAAATTAGATAAGTTTTTGGATGCCATTACTACTAAATTAATAAGCCAAGATGATAATCAAAAGAGGATGGAAGCTAAATTTGACCAAATCATAAAGATTCATTCCTCTTCAATTCATAACATTGAGGTTTAGTTAGGGCAACTTGCAAATGCCATAGGAATAATAGGGCAAGGTAATCTTCCAAGAAATATTAAAAATAATCCTAAGGAAGTAAAAGCTATCACCTGTGAAGTGGTAAGGAGCTAAATTCAAAGGCTGAGTTGGACATTGAAGTAAAGACGGATAAGGAAGATGACCAATATGTTATAGTGGTGAACATATCTAAAGATAAGGTTGTAGGTGATAAGAAATCTAAAGTGCAAAGTTCATACCTACCACTTTCACCTAAGATCCCTTTCCTTCAACGATTAAGGAAGAAAAAGGATGAAGAGCAGTTCACTAAATTCTTAGAAATTTTTAAGAAACTTTTAATCAACATACCTTTGGCGAAAGCACTAGTTCAAATGCCCAAGTATGCTAAGTTCTTAAAGGAAATCATCACCAATAAGCGTACTTGAGATAGTAATGAAACAATGCCATTAGGACAAATATTGAAAGGAAATGTGCTATGCAACAAGGCGCAGCGGAAGCACTTGCTAAAAAGGGTGAAATTCAAAAATTTCACTTGTATAGTTCTTCATCAAATGAAGAATTCCAATCCCTAAGATCCAATTTTCAATTAACACATAGCTAAAATAAAACACACAAGCATGTATATCAACAAGCACTTCGAAGTTCAAGTTGAAAGAAACTTACAAACTCTAAGTGTTTAATGAAGACCATAAGTTTCTACTACTTTGGTATGGAAGATTCAACTCTTGAATCACATGCTCTAGCCACCCAAGGGTATGGCCTATAGCTTGAATCACCAAGCTCTCACCAAATCACCTTTCTTGCCTAGATTTAATTAGAAGCAAGTCCCTCTTAAGTGACCCTCACAAAAGCTTGCTCTAATTTAATCTACCAAGCAAGAACAATTAAGGGTTTGTATGTTTTTCTTTTCTTGTTATTGGTGTTCACGTTTTGTCCAACAAAACTCCTCACCATTTTTGTTCAACACTCGAACAAAGGTAGAAGATGAACATCCAAAAACATTCACCAAAAAGAATGCATATCCAAAAACATTAAGGACAAAATAAAGTGTAGAGATTGCCATATCATCATGACATCATGCATGATATCACCATGACATCACCATGATATCATCATGACACTTGTCACTTAGTATTCATATACACTTGACAAGTGTCCCTATAAGTGTCCAAAGATGAAGTAGACAACACATCCAATGTATAAGTCTACAATACATCTTTTATACTTGTATAATACAACCAACCAAATCTCTACATCAATTATATGGACTTGGGCTTACAATTGGGCCAACTCTTGGTCCAAAACCCAATCCATTAAATTAATGGACCTAGATATGGTTGTTGGGCTATCTCAAAACTTTGGATTAATCTTTGGCCCAAAACTCTTTTAAGCCTAGGCCCATACAACTTGGGCCATTAATCCAAGTCCAAGTGATACAACCAAATCTTTACATTAATATTGTGGACTTGGGCTTGCCATTAGGCCAACACTTGGTCCAAAACCCAATCCTTTAAATTAATGGACCTACATTAGGTTGTTGGATCTTCTTAATGCTTTGGATTAATTTTGGGCTCAAAACACTTTTAAGCCTAGGCCCATACACCTTGGGACATTAATCCAAGTTCAAGAATATACAACACACTTATTATTAATCCATTACCTTAATTAATATCGAATATTAATGAAGTACAAATGAATAATAATACGCTTTGGTGGAATCAGATTTCATGATATGCTAGAATCACTACTTTCGCAAAAATCCAATTCCCTTAATCTTAATTACTTTATTAAACTCTTTAATCAACAATTAGATTAAGATATAGATGATAAGGTGAGAACCTTATAGGTGTGACTTACTAGGTCCATGTCTAATTGGCAATGAGAATATAATATCAACATTTGATATTACTTGAAACTCTTTCAATCTAAATGTGAAAATCCCAATGATACATATTTAGTTCTCATAAGCTATGAGTGACCCCTAGCATTGGATATCACAGCTACCCAATTACAAATGAATGCATGTATTGATTGGCATGAACCCTCTGGACATAATTACCGTGCACTAAAATCCCTTCATTGAAGATCCCGATAAGGCCTAGAGTTAAGGTGCAGTCAAACTGTAATAGCTTTATCATATTACCTCATCTCAAGTTCTATTCTTGATAAAACATAACAAACACTAGAAACCATTTCTAGTTCTGAAACTCTTTCAGACTGTTATGTTCAGCTTGGCCAAGAACTTATCCATTAAGAATCAACTTAGATAGGAGTAGGATCTTAACCCAGTTCACTCCAGGCAATGAATCCCATATTGGAGAAACACTCATCCCTACATTCAACCGACTAGAGCCACACGCCATATACCCATACATGACTAGCACAGGTATGTAAGCAGTAACAAACTCTAACCACTTAAATGTGGATGACCGTGATGCCTCAGGTCAAAGGACTATATGCACCATTATGACCTAGATAGTGATCGTTGACTGTAAATGAATACCCTTACGATCACATATCTAACATCATGTTCGATCCACTCATCAACATGAGTATCCACATGTCTATTTTGATATCTCATATCAAGTAGCATTAGACTCACTACGTCCCACTATTAGTATCTCATACTAATAAAGGAAAATAGACAGAGGTGATAGCAAATTAATATCGACCAAATATTAATTTATCGACTACGAACAATTTTATAGCATACTAAATAAATGTGTGCTCATATTATGAACTCTTGATAATACATTTATTTAACATAATGCTAATGGAGTAATGGTTAAAATAAATAAACCTTTTATTTAAAAGAACATTACATGGCCATTTGGGATAATTTACAATGTCAAAATACATGATTGCCTCTAGGGCATATCAACTATACCAACAATCTCCCACTTGTACTAGAGCCAATCACTACAGTATCTCAAACCCATCTTCTCAAGATGTCCATCCAAATGCAGATGAATAAGTGCTTTAGTTAGTGGATCAGTGACATTATTAGCTGAAGCTACCTTTTGGATGACCACATCGCCTTTGCCAACAAGCTTTCTGATAATATGATAATGCCTTTCTATGTGTTTGGATTTCTGGTGAGACCTCAGTTCCTTTGCCAAAGAAATGGCTCCATTGTTGTCACAAAAAGAGGAATAAGTGATGCAACGAAAGGAACAACTTCCAATTAGGAAGCAAACTACCTAATCGAAACAACTTTTTAGCAGCATCCAATACAGCTAAATACTCAGCTTCTGTAGTGGAAACCGTAGTGACACTCTACTTGGAACTCTTCCAGCTCACTGCTACTCCATTACAGACAAAAACCAAACCCCAAAATAGACTTTCTATCATTGATATCTGATTCAAATTCAGAATTTGTGAAACCATCCAGCTGTAAATCACCTTCTCCATAAGTTAAGACCAAATCTTTAGTCCTTCTCAAGTACTTAAAGATTGCCTTAACTATTATCCAGTGTTCTAAACATGGATTGGATTGAAACCTACTAGTTACACTAACAGCATAGGCAACACCATATCCACCATTTCCTCAGATGTTTGGGAGACATCATCTTGGATAGGTGGATACCATGCCTAAATGGTAACAATCCCTTCTTGGAATCCAACATGTTTAACCTCTTTAACACCCTTTCCAAGTAAAGACTTTGGGATAAACTTACTATTCTCTTCGATCTATCTCTATAGACCTGAATCCTGAGAATATAAGTTGCCTTCCCTAAGTCTTTATCCGAGAAGGTTTTAATAGCCAAACTTTCACAGATATCATCATACCAATATTATTTCCAATTAATACAATGTCATCAACATACAAGACCATGAAAGTGAGCTAGCTCCCACTAACCTTCTTATAAATACACGACTCATCCTCATTTTTAATGAAATCATAAGAACAGATAGCCTCATCAAACTGATGATTCCAACTCCTTGAAGCTTGGTTTAGACCATAGATTGATCTATGCAATTTGCTAAAAGAATCTGAATGGATTTAAGCATAGCTACCGGTAAGAAGGTCTCGACATAATTGATCCCTTCTATTTGATGAAACTCTTTCGCTACCAGCTGTGCTTTATAGGTATCAACCCTTCCATCTGCACCAATCTTTCTCTTGAAGATCCATTTACACCAAATGGGAATCACCCCTTAAGGTAGATCAACAAGCGACCAGACTTAGTTCGCATACATGGAATCCATTTTGGTTCTCACAGCCTCAAGCCATCTTGAAGAATCTTTATCCAATAAAGCTTCTTCATATGTGGCAGGTTCATTAACATGAATGCTTTCTTCATGAACATGCAACTCTTGCATATCATGTAGAAAACCGTATCTCACTTGTGGATGAGACACCCTACTAGATGTTCGAGGAGTTAGAGTGACAACATTCTTAATTGGAATAGGCTCCTTGGGTTGATCAATTACCATTTGATCATTTTGTTGGATTGCTTCCTTAGATGACTCCTCATCTAATATTATCTTCCTTCTTTTGCCGCTTTCTATGAGAAACTCTTTCTCAAGAAAGACAACATCTTTGCTTACAACAATCAGTTGTTCAGCAGGAAGATAAAAGCAAAATCCTAAACTGTCTTTAGGATATCCAACAAACCTTCCTTTAATAGATTTCACATCCAACTTGTCCGATTTCAACCTTTTGATAAAAGCCGGACATCCCCAAATCTTAACATGCTTAAGACTTGGTTTTCTACCATTCTATATCCCATATGGTGCAGTAGAAATGGATTTGGATAGAATACGATCAAGGATATATGAGGGAATATGGAGTGTGAAACCCCAGAGTGAAATGGGAAGGTTGGTGTAACTCATCATAGACTGTACCATATCCAATAGGGTACATGTTCTCCTTTCAGTACACCATTAAATTATAGCATTCTAGGAGATGTGAGTTGTGATGCAATGCCATGTTCCCTAAGGAACTAAATAAACACGGTACTTTAGTGTTCATCTCCTCGATCCAATTGAAGAGTCTTAACACTTTTCCCAGTTTGGTTCTCTACTTGGGATCCGAACTCTTTGAACTTTTCAAAGGAATCACCCTTTTGTTTCATAAGAATCAAATGCCCATACCTTGATAGATCATCTATAAAGGTAATAAATAGAAGAACCCTCCTCTAGCCATTTCACTAAATGGCCTACATACATCACTATGTATGATCTCCAACAAAT
>CATIWO010392118.1:0-12421 GCA_949673435.1 Macaranga tanarius
TATAAATAAAAAAATATATAATAAATATAAAAAAAAATTCAACCATTTAGCATAACCTAACTAATTTACGAATAAATTAAATAATTTATTTATAATTAAAGTATAAAGTGTTTACTACCACATAAATAATTATAAAATAATGCAATAAATATTTCAAATTATATAATAAATATAAAAAAAAAAGATTCAACCATTTAGCATTACCTAACTAATTTATGCATAAATATTATTTAATTTTTTTATAATTAGTGTTTTATCATTACCTAACTAATTTATGTATAAATATTAATTAATTTTTTTATAATTAGTGTTTTATCATTGCCTAACTAATTTATGCATAAATATTAAATAATTTTTTTATAATTAGTGCTTTATCATTACCTAACTAATTTATGCATAAATATTAATTAATTTTTTTATAATTACTGTTTTATCATTACCTAACTAATTTATGCATAAATATTAATTAATTTATTTATAATTAAAATTTAATGTGTTTACTACTACATAAACAATTAAAAAATAATTGTATAAATAAATAAATATATAATAAATATAGAAAAAATTATTCAATAATTTATCATTATCTAACAAATTTAATCAATTAACACAAATGGTTAACATATAATCATATACATTTAATTAAATACAAATAAAAGTTAAAAAAATGCATAAAAGTAAAAAAAAATAAACTCACCGGAGGGAGGCAGCTGCTGGAGAGGAGAGGAGGGAGGAGGCCTAAGGTCGGTCGGTCGGGTGGAGGAAGAAGGGGAGCGGCAGATGGCTGGCGGAGGTGGCAGGGGCAGGGCAGCGCGCGCGAGCTAGGGGGAGGGAGAGCGGGAAGAGGGCGGTGGCTGGGGCAGGTGGCTGGCGGAGGTGGCTGCCGGCGTCGGCTGGCAGCAACAGTGGAGGGCAGGGCTGGGCGGCGCGCAGGAGAAGAAGAAGCCGATCGGGAGAGAGAGAGAGAGAGAGAGTGTCCAAAAAAAAAAGTTGTCTAATTTTTTTTTTAACATTTCCATATTTAGCGACGGACACCTTGTCCGTCGCTAAATCTTAGCGACAGATTTAGTTATCCGTCGCTAAATATTAGCGACGGACACAATTTTCATCGCTAATTAGCGACGGAAAGAGTGTCCGTCGCTAATTAGCAACGGAAAGAGTGTCCGTCGCTAATATTTAGCGACGAACAAGTAATCCGTCACTAATTAGCGACGGATTAGCTTGTCCGTCGCTAAATATTAGCGACAGACACTCTTTCCGTTGCTAATTAGTGACGAAAATTGTGTCCGTTGCTAATTAGTGACAGAAATTGTGTCCGTCACTATTTTAGTCGGTATTTCGGGTGCCAGAAATTGGTGCCCGAATTTTTGTTGGCTTTTAGCGATGACTTTTTTTTTCCGTCGCTAATCCGTCATTAAATTCAAGTCCGTCGGTAATTAGAGATGGAAATTTTTCCGTCGCTAAAATCTGTCGGTAATTCGGTAGATTCTAGTAGTGTAAATTATTCCAATAATTTATATTGTGCCATAACAGTACATTCTTATCCACTTAAATTTTTTTAAACCACAAGCATTTAAAACTCACTAAACTCTAATTAATTTAATTCAATTTAAATACCATTACAAGAACAGTAAAGGTTTGTCAATAATTGATTTAATGTGATTGCAACACCAGCTTAAACCTTAAATATAAATTAAATGAAAACAGCTCCCATCCAACTAGTTTCTTTTAGGATTAATTACTATCACATCCTTGAGGTTTGGCCTATTATACTACTAGATCCTTATCATTTTCAATAATTAACTTAAACATCATTAAGGTTTTACTTCGGGAAACTATTACATCCTTACAATTTAATTTACAGTTAAATAGACCAATTTTAAAAAAATAACATTTCTATTTGATTTCTAAATTTATAATATAATTTTAAATTCATTCATTTTTTTAATTGAATTAGCAACAAATTGAGTTCTAAAAGATAGCATTTTTATAATTAAATCCTCAATGTATAATTATTAACAATCAAGTTCAATGAGTAATTAAAAAGTTAATACTATCCGTTAAATATAACAGAAGATGCTTACATGATAGTATTTATCTATCTATATCTGTTTGTGCCCAAATACAAATTTTTGGCCCATTAATACCTTAGAAAGCCCAACTCATAGATTTTGTGCTTGGGGGAAAAGGTTATGTTACAGATGTTACAGGAAGAGCTTGAGGGAATTAAAATAAAAGAGCTAAAGAGCACGTGAATCTTCTAGAAGATACTGGAGAAGTCAAGAATTGAGCTGGTTATCTAAAATTGAAGACTTGGTGAAGAATTCAACTTTTGGCTTAGGAGAAAAATAAAGAAAGTTCCCAAGGGAACTAGAGGTAACTATAGGCAATGAAGAGCTGATGGAGGAAATGCAAGGGACGCATGTTATAAAAAATTAATAAAGAAAATTATTGACAAATTAAAGAAGAGGCTTAGCTTCTGGACTAAGCTGGTGGATTATAAAAGGCAAACAACAGCAGAATAAAAAAAATGATCAACATAATCAACAAAACAACTAATACAAATACCAATTTTTAGTAATTTCTTAATAGCTATTTCTTCTAGCTTTTAGCAATTTTATGCTTTCATTCTAGCAAACTTTGTACTTACTGTTCTTTGAGTGCAATTTTCAATTTACACTTCCTCAAGCTTATTTTCATTACCTTTAGTTAAATAATCTACTGTTCACAATTAAATACAAATTTCAAATCCCTTGGAAAGCAAAAAAATTATGGTAAAGGCGTTTGAGAATCCATAATTATCTGAAAGAAGTCAGTAATTATCAATTTAAAAAATTAGTCTTCCCTGGCATGCTTGTAAACTCTGGTTCAACTGAAAAATTACACCAAAAATCTTTTTGGCATACCCAGTGGGACACATTCTAATGGAATGTTCAACTTTAAAAATGGAAACAATTTTTGGGTTGGTAACCAACCAATACACCTGTAAAAACAGGTGCTTAAATGCAACAAGCTTACGGAGGTTAGGTGCCTCAGGATCAAACTTGGACTGAGGCATCAGCTTTTAGCTATTCAAGCCAAAGTTCTAATACTACTACAACTACTGTTGAGTGCACTAATGCCCAAACCGTCTTATTAGAAGAAATGAAGCAGGTCCAAGATTTGATAGCATGGATGATCAGTGCTTTTCAAAAAAATTTTCGTGCTCTTAACCAAAGTTTACATGAGATAGTAACTTCATTTACTAAGATGATTGAAGCCTATCTGAAGCATCTGAGGCAAGGGAGTCCTAAAGTGTCTCCAAAGGTAATGGTTCAAACCCATGAAGAATCTAGACATTCATCTCCTGTTAAGCCTAATGATGGAGATCAGGTTCTTGGTGGTAATAAAGAAAATCTAAGTCCTTAGCTTGGAACTCATAACTATAAGGGTGTTCAGTAAGAAAAAAGCCTCGGGGGTTATGTTCATCAAAGGCAGGCACCATTACCCCAAGGTCAGATAGCATTTCCCCAAGGTAATTTATAAGTTCCTCAAGGCTAACCACCAAATCCTCAAAATTAGATGCAAGGCTCAAGGGGCAACATTCTATCTAATGAAATAGCAATTCCTGATGGCCAAGTGCAGAATCTTGAAGGCCAAATTTTCATTTTATCAGGACCCTATGTAGATAGGGAAGGATGACTGTGTACCTTCTCCTCAACCCCCAAAGGTGGAAGCAAGTATAAAAGCAGAAAAGGAGATTCCAGTGGATCCTATCAATGTGGATTTGAATAATAAAATAAGAGAAAAAGAGAACGAGGTTCAGCCTTCTAACAGGTTCATGAGCTACTGGAGACCAGTCCCTCACAAGAGGTTCTCAACACTAAAGAAAAAGCCTCTTGCACTGGCTGTATTAAGAAATAACTACAAACCTAAGCCGAGGAGGGATGATAGGAGGCCACCACTAAAATTCAATAAAAAGCAACCAAGGTTTGTGGTGCCCCCATCTATTCTACTAAACAAGCATAGGATGGAGCATAAAAAATTTTCTCAACCTGAAAGGAGAAAAAATGAGCAGGAGGTTCAACATGAGGTTAAAACCAAATTCGAGCTAAAGAAAAATGATTTTATAATGCAGGAGGCTGAGAAAAATACTACTAAAATTCTAAACACTCAGGGGGCAGAAGGTATAATAAGACGTTCAGAGAATAGTTGTATTGCATAGAACTATAGTAAAATATTAAGCAAGGGAGGTGGTGCTGAAATAGTTCCCACTATATGGGAAATGAATGAAAAAAATAAAAAAAAAAGAGAAGAATAACTGGCCTCAGGCTAGAAGTTTGCCACTTGGCATATGAAGTGGCAAAATTTTACTTTTTTGGGTATGAAAGTTGGCTTGATAGCCACTGTAAATAAATAAAATTTAGTTTTGTTAAATTTTAGTGTGTTTTTATTTATTTATTTTTGTGTGAAGTTTATTATTGTAAGCGAACAGTAATTTTACAAAAATTAGGCAATATTTCTATTGAAAATTGGCTGTTTTGATATGCAAATAAATGGTTGTGGTGCAAAGTATGTTGTGTACAATGATACAGATAAAAATATGTTTAGAAAATCTAAACTGAAGCAAAAATAAGCCCTGTGATAGCTATAATATCAAGTCATCCATGAAAGGATGTACATAACAATATACATGCTCAACATGATCAATATCAAAGGTACAAAGTGCTAAATAATATCACAGGCATCATAACAGCATAAACGTCTACAGTCAACTCACAGAAAGTCAAAGCCCTGAGGTTCTCTAAAAAATCTAGATCTCTTGATAGACTGAGCTTTCTAAGTTGCATCCTGGTATTTGAAGGGTACTTGGAGGACGGCTGGTTTTCCCTCTGCTTCTTCTTATTTGATTTGCTAGATCTTGAGTTGCTCAGCAAAAAAGGTATTTTTCTCCTGGTGGAAAAGATTGAGATGGCTATGAGGCTATCAAATGAGCTGCACTAGACTCCTCCAGTCAAGAGTAACTCAAAATAATCAGGTTCTTCAAAGTAGTGATGGCAGCTGACTTGAAATGCTGCTCTAAAGTGGTTTGAGCTGAAAGTATTATGGATTTCTGAGTCTTCTGGAGGGTACCCATCTCTAAGCTAAGGATAGTCCTTATTGAATCTTTAGCCTTAAAGCATTATCTATAGTCAAAAAAGTCATAGAGGGAACCTTCTAAGGAATCTCCACGTAGCTGATATCCACCATAATCTCCATATCTTCAATGGAGGACCAAGAGTCAACCTCCTATAACAAGCAAGTGTAAGCCAAAGGTGTAGAAATGCACAAGTAAAGAAAAGGGAGAAATAGAAGTACATACATGAGGAGGAGCACAAAGAGTCAAATTAGAGGTAGGAGGTAATTGAGCTAGAGCAGGAGGTAATGGATCTGACACACGGGGTAATGTTGGGGAAGAAGTAGGGGGTAATATGGAGAATTCGTATAAGAATTAGCATAAGGAGAAAGAGAACAAGATGGTGAGGGGTTCTCCTTGCTAGTCTCAATTGTTAGCAAGTAAATAAGAATACTAGAAATCAAAACAAAGCTAACATAAACAAGAAAGTGTGTTTGAACCTGATATTTCCTCATCGTAGCTGGAGCAAGAGTGACTATTTTCTTTTTCTTGGAGGATAGGGTAATCAAAGATTTAATGGTGGTAATGAGCCAAAAAGGTAGTATTTGGCTTAAATCTTTGATGGAATAGCAATAATTTGGTGAAATGAAACTTAAATAGGCTATTTTCTCTAGGGTCCAAAGTATTACACCCATGCCCTTAGCAAAAATGGTGCGAAAAAACTAAACTGATTTAAACTGGCAAAATTTATCGGGAGAAGTGTGAAGGTAATGGGCCAAAATGATTTAAGAAAGCTATTTCACCAAATTTCTCCAAGGAAATTTTTAAAGGAAAGGCAAATAATTAAACATGGATCCAGAAAGTGGAAAATGCAAAATAATAAACCAGACAGAACTTGTAAGGGAAATAAAGAGGTAATAGGCTAAAATAGCCTCCCAGTCGATAAGATGCCTTAAAATGTTTATTACCCATGGAGTTTTATAAAATTAAGGCACATATTTGGCAAATTAATGCTAAGCAATTGGTAAAAAATAATTTCTTAAGGGGTAATTGGGAAAATAGTGTCCCAGCATGGGTGAAAATTAAATGTGAATTTTTAGAAGCTCTTTCTTGGAAGAAATTACAAGGAATCGACTCTAGAAATGATTTATTGTGAATTTTTTGCTACATTTAAATATTTTATTGAGTTAATTTCTTTGAATTAAGCTAAAATTTATTTTAAAAATTATTTTGGCCATCAATTGCTAAAATAATTAATTCATGATTCAATTGTACAAAATTGTACAAGTAAAATCCTGAATGTAGTGGAAATTAATTTTGCATTATATAGCAGAAAGTGTACAAATTTCATCGAAATGCAAAACAATAATTGTGCAGCATCTCCTCTATATTTTCAACATACAGTTTTTGCAAAATTTGCAAATAAACCTACATAATAACCAATTCATCCAACAACTCACAATGCCCAACATTTGCATCAAAAATTTGGACAAAATACACTGCTCAAATATAAAGAAATTAGAAAAATAAAAATTACCTGTGTGTTTCCTCCTGCAGTAGACTTTAAGTAGGGATTTTACTTTGCTAAATGTACTGAGGGAAGGGGTAAATGCAGTAAAACCCAACCTAAGTGAACCAAAACCAGGAAATGAATTGGCCTTGGCCTAAAGGCCTGCTCATTCAGCTGTGGTTCGGTTGGAGCTAGTTTGGTCAGCAGCAGCAACCCAGCTTCATTTGCTAGTGACTTCGGGTGACACAGCAGCAGCAGGCATAGGAGGTGGCAGCCTTAGTGTTGGTCTCTCCAGTGCTGCTCGAAGCGACAACAGCGGCTTGGGTGGTAGCGGTGCTGCATGAGGCAACGCAAAGTGCGGCAGCAACCTCAGGCGAGATCCTTCACCCAGCATCACACCCCTTCAGTGTCATCATCGTTGACTGGTATAGCAGCAGTGGTGGCATGTTCTTGGGTAGTGTCAATCTCCTCCTTTCCTCACACAGCATTGATGCAGTAGCGGCAGTAGGTGCAACAAAGGTGGCTGGTAGAAGAACAGCAGCAGAACAATGTGGATGTTGGCGACGTCAGCTTCATGAATAGCAGCGGCAGTAAATGGAGGAATGGCAATGGTGGCTTTGTGGTCGATGGCAGCGACGGCCTCGGTGAGGGACAATTTGAAGCTTGATGGTGAAAGAGAAAAAAAAGAAAGAAAGTGAAAGAAAATAATAAAAAATAAAAAAATAAATAAAAAGTTTTGAATTTTGAAAGAATGAGGGTTTTTTTGTGGTTTTTGGGTGGTAATTACCTAATTAAACTCAAATTGTCCTTGAGGGAAAATTGAATGGTTTTAAGTTGAGGATTTGAAGGTAAAGAATTTTGATTGCAGAGGAAGCACTGTGTGGGCTCTATTGTGGGCTCTATATCCATATAAATTAGCATTGGGCTTGGCCCAAGCTAATTATATGCGGGGAGTATTGTTTGTGCCCAAATATAAATTTTTGGCCCATTAATACCTTAGAAAGCCCAACTCATAGATTTTGTGCTTGGGGGAAAAGATTATGTTATAGATGTTACAGGAAGAGCTAGAGAAAATTAAAATTAAAGAGCTAAAGAGCACGTGAATCTTCTAGAAGATACTAGAGAAATTAAGAATTGAGGTGGTTATCTAGAATTTTCTCTAAAATTGAAGACTTGGTGAAGAATTCAACTGTTGGCTTAGGGAAAAAGAAAAGAAAGTTCTAGAGGGAACTAGAGGTAATTGTAGGCAGTGAAGAGCTAATGGAGTAAATGTAAGGGATGCAAGTTATAGAAAATTAATGGAGGAAATTATTGACAAATTAAGGAAGAGGCTTAGCTTTTGGACCAAGCTGGTGGATTATAAAAGGCAAGCAGTAGCATCAAAAAAAAAAAAAAAAAAAAGAATGATCAACACAATCAACAATCAACAAAACAACCAATATAAATACCAATTTTTAGCAATTTTTTAATAGCCATTTCCTTTAGCTTTTAGTAATTTTATGCTTTCATTCTAGCAAACTTTGTACTTACTGTTCTTTAAATGCAATTTTCATTTTACATTTCCTCAAGCTTATTTTTATTACCTTCAGTTGTTTATCATTACCTTTAGTTAAACAATCTACTGTTTACAATTAAATACAAATTTCAAATCCCTTAGAATTCAAACAAATTATGGTAAAGGTATTTGGGAATCCGCAATTGTTTGAAAGAAGTCAGTAATTATTAATTGGAAAAATTAGTCTTCCCCGGTATGCTCACAAACCCAGTTCAACTAAAAAATTATACAAATAATATCAATACTCAGGACACATAAAATTTTCACTAACCCATTTTGTTCTAAGGTTACCGCCTATTGAGTATAACAAGAAAGATTTAAAAGTGAATCTGCATAAAAAAATTTTTTAAAAAAAACAACTTTCCTTTGAAAAAATCCTCCATGGAATATAATAAAAGATATTAGAAAGTGAATTCACCTATTGATTTTAATGTTTTTATTAAATGTCATTGGGTTTGTGTATAGTCTCGGAGTACGTATGGATGCTATTAAGGGTCATATTGTTCTTCAGTAATATTTGAATTTTACTAGGGGAAATGCATTGGAGATGAAAGAAAAAATTTTCATAATTCTTTGAGGCATTTGAAATAGTATAATGCCCTTAAGTTTAATCATATTTTCAGTAATCTTGACTCTATCAAAATAGTAGCACCGAATAGATAATAAAATAACTCATAAATTAGCTTAATGGACTCTTACTTTAATAGTCAAACATGTTTTATTAGCAGAGGTTCCTACCGAGATCCTTCCTTTCTATATGACAGATTTGTTTATTAATTAATACTATAGCTTTTGATTTTTATCTTAAATAATTAATAAAATATGGATGAATTTAAAATTATATTATAAGTTTAGGGATCAACTAGAATGTTTAGTTTTTCATATTGGTCCATTTAATTGTAAATTAAATGCAGGGATGTAGCAAGTTAAGAGAGTAAAACTTCAGAGATGGTATAGTGATTATTAATAAACACATGAACCTAATAGTATAATGCGTCAAACCTCAGGAATGTGATAATAATTAACTCTTTCGTGTGTGTGTGTGTGTATAAATACTGCACATGTCTATTTAACTGAGATCTTGGGAGAGATTAAACAGAGGAAAAATTTATTATATATGTTAAAATATGAATAGGATAAACTAAATTGTATTTATGTTCTACCTTAACAGTGCATTCTTTTTCATTCAATTCTTTTTTTTAACCATGACATAGCGGAAGCCTGTGTATAAATTGAGATTTGTTTATTCGCACACGAATATCAGAAATCAATCTTCTATTAATCTTTTGATTCACACGAATACTAGAAAAATAGCTATCAAAATTTGAATTCAACAAGAACATGAAAATTGGAAAATTTTCAAAGATTTTATTAATCACCAAAAACTGAGACTGTCTTTAATAGTCATAAGGCTTACATATTTATAGGGTGACACAAGTCTACCAACCCTTAATTTAACTAGGAAATAACATAAAAATATTTCTAATGTAGGAAATCGAATCTCAACCAAATTGTAGAAAATTAAATCCTAGCTAGGAAATAAAATCAACAACAAAATAGTAATAAAAATCAAATCAACAATCAATTCTAAAATAGAAATAAAAATCAAACCCTACCCATCATAAATGTCTCCTTGTTCTACAAACTCATTCCAATAACTCCAAAACTTGTTGCACCATATCATTCCCCTCAAGGTAGAGAAAATTCGCCCGCAAATTTTGCCCAAATATTAAGAAATAAATTCATTCATAAATGCATTGGACATCATAAATTCATCATCAACTTATAATTCCTTCAAAATAAAATTTAAAGGAATACAAGAATAAGGAATTTCATCAATGCCAATAAAATAAATATATTCAACCAAATCCTAACCAAACTGTAGAAAATCAAATCCTAGCTACAAAATAAAACCAACAATAAAATAATAATAAAAATCAAATGAACAATCAATTCTAAAATAGAAATAAAAATCAAACCCTACCTAATAGTAATTACGTCTTCGTCTCCTTGTTCTGCAAACTCATTGCAATAACTCCAAAATTTGTTGCACCGCATCAAACTATCAGTATTAAGAGTTTACTAAACTCAAATTAATTTAGTTTAAATCAAGGAGTACGTAAGAGCAATTTGCATACACCACAGCTCAAATTCAAAACGTCGATTAAGTAAAAATGACCCCAGCCAATCAATGTGTGTGTGTATAATAGTAACAATAATAATTGAGTACATAAATATTTAGTTTTAGATCATTTTGTACATTTATTTAACTCTATTATTTCTCTAGAAAAATTTGTTATTTTACTTTTAAGATTCATAGCAAAATATATAGAATAAATCAATAAATTTAAAACATATAAGTTAAGTCTGCCTTTTTATAATTGAAACGTGAATTTTTTTTTAAAAAAAATATGCATATTTTTTCACTAATTTAGCCATTAAAAATATAATTACAAAGATTTATTTCTCCATAATATTTCTATTTTTCTTCTCTATTTTTTTTGGAAGGATTTATAAAATAAACTAATAAATATCTTAATTATATTACACTTATGAAAAGTATATTACATATGCCTTATTAGCTATATTAAACATTTACTTATTGTATTTACAAAATATATTTAATTGTATTCTTTTATTCAAGTACATTTTGTTATATATTTGTACTTATATATGAATTTATCCATATTTCTATAAGTTATATATTAATTATAAATTTAAATTTAAATATTCAATAACAAAATTTTTATCCAAACTTTTTATTTATATTAAAAATTTTAATATTTTTAAATAATAAATGAAAAGTATCAAAATATGTATTTTATTATATTCGTATAAAAAGATACCATTTTTAATTCTTACATTCTTATAGATTTTCTATTTTTTAAAAAATATACTTCATTTTTTCATATTTAAATTGTAATTGTAGATAATTATTACGCAAATAAAAATTTTGATAAATTTAATTATGATTTTTTCTCCTCAAATTTTAATGAATTATAAAAATTTAAAAGAATATAATATTTATCTACATGGCAATCCAATACTACAACTTTAATATAGTTATAATTTATTGCAATCTTGTCAAATGTTGAGTAGTCTAATAGCAAACCTGTAACACTCGTACCTATCATTACCTCTACCAGAATACTCAACTAATGGAATAATGATGGGAGAGATATTACCTAAAACTATCAGAAAAAATCTCTTAACAACACTTATTATAAAATGGAAGTACTAAATTTAATTATGAATAAACCATAATCTTTATATCTCCAAGAAATTTATTTGATGGCAATTGGCTTGCTATAATATAATATATATTTTCATACATTAAAATAAAGTGGTGTCGCCACACCATACATCCACATCTTAATATAACTATAAGAGTACTGGTTATTATACAATTGATTTCAAAATAAAACAACATAATAGGCTCTAGTAACCCTCTCTCAACTTCTAGAGATCTCTGCCTGGCCACCTCATAGATCATCATGGTCCACTACACTGGCATCTACTAACTACTAGCTAAATAGGTACTATTCAACTAAACTGAAAAATTGAAAATATAAAGTGTACGAGTAATTTCGTAAGAAAATTACCCAGTGAGTGAACGGAAATAACCATGAAACTCAACTATTAAGGATCTCTTAATCCACGATCCTATAATTAAATCAATAATAATAAATAAAACTTAAAATAAATTATTAAAAATTCAAGTTATTTCTAGATCCAAAAATGAATGCATTAAGGAACTCTCTCAAAATCACCCATCAAGATTTTCTTTCATTACGTAATATAATAGAGACTCAATCATTAAATAAAATAAATAACTCACTACAACAAATTCTCAAAGAATTATAACTAAGCTCATTTCAAGAGCATTATCTAGGTAAACTATACACATATTACCGTGATATCAAACATAGTGTGATCCAACACTATACTAAACACCAAGCGAATAACTCATTATACACATAACAGCCTGAGTGTGATTAGCACTTAAGCCAATAATAACTCGAATACCAAATACTAATTAATATATGTATCTAGCCCCAGGCAACAACTATACATATACTTGTTTGCGCAAAATTAGAAATGTAATACCCGCAAGTATACGAGATCGAAATAGTAGTATATGGTGCGTACAAGTGTCGTATCCCACAAGGATTAAATGAGCTAGCCACTAATTAATATTATTTAAAACTTGTTTAAGGATCAAATAAATTTAATAAAAGTTCTAATCAATTAAAAATAAAAT
>CATIWO010392179.1:0-10132 GCA_949673435.1 Macaranga tanarius
CATATGACCTCATTTTAAGTTCAATTTTTGATAAAACGCGACTACTACTAGAAACTCTTTTCTAGTACCGAAACTCTTTTCGGGTAAGTCGAGTTTGACCTGGCCAGGTACTTATTCATCAAGAATAACTTAGATAGCATAAGATTTTATCCTGGTTCACTCTAGGTAATGAATTCCATCTTGGCCAATCACTCATCCCTACATATAACGAACTAGAGCCACCACACGCCATATACCCATACCTGGCTAGCACAGGTATGTAAGCGGTAGCAAACTCAACCAACCATATGTGGATGACCGTGTCACCTCAGGTCAAAGGACCACATGAACAATTATGTCCAAGATTATGATTGTTGACTAAAGTGAATTCCCAAGCAATCACAAATCTTGTGTCACTGTTCGATCCACTCATTGCATGAGTATCCACATGTCTATTCTGATATCTTATATCAAGTAGTATGAGACTCACTACCTCCCTCTATCAGTATCATATACCGATCAAGGAAAATAGACAGAGGTGATAGTCTTAGGATTAATGCTACCTTTATATTAATCCACCAACTATGAACATTTATAGTATATATACTAAATGAGTTTGTCACTCATATTATCAACTCTTGATAATAAACTAATTTAACATAATACTAAAGGTAAATATTCAAATAAACAAACACTTTATCTAAAAGAATATTTTACTGCCAAAGGGATTATTATTATACAATGTTTGCATACATAATGGCCCTAGGGCACATCTATACTAACATAGTGGCCCATAAAGAACTCCATTGCCCATTAGAAATCCACCCAACACGGGATTTTCGTTTCCTATTTGGAAGTGTAGGATTCGCCAAATTAGTAAGAGACCATTATGATTATAGACCAAATCTAATGGTAATTACAATGACATATAACTAATTAATTTTGTTACCTTTTATAGACTAATTGATAACATGAGACCCTCAAACCCACTCTCAATCATACTCGATAACAATAGGCTCATGGGATCTAATTTTATAGATTGGCTAAGGAATCTAAAAGTTATTTTAGCTTCCAAAAAGATACTCTATGTGATAGAGCAAAGCCTACCTGGATCCCTTCCCGAAAATGTTTCACAAGAGGAGCACAATACTCTTGCTAAATGGAAGGATGATGATATGCAAGCACGTTGCATAATGTGGGCTTCCATGACTATCGAGATCCATTGGCAGCATAAGAAGTACACAAGTACAAGGGAAATCCTACTACACCTACAAGAGTTGTTTGGTGAGCATAGTAGGACCGCTAGGTATGAGATTTCTAGGCGGTTATTTCATGCTAAAATGAAAAAGGGAGAGGATGTGGGAGCTTATGTGAACTCCATGATTAGATCAATGGAGGAGCTAGAGAGTCTAGAATTCACAATGAACTTCCACCTCCAAGTGGATATGATCCTTCAATCCATTCCCAAATCATTTGGGAAAACTATCACCAACTTCCATATGAACAAAATAGAGTGCATTATTGCAGAGCTATTAAACATGCTAGTGACAATCCAAAAGGCTATCCAAGGTAGCAAAGGTAAGGAGGTTGTACTTATTGCCTCTTCTAGTAAGACTAAGAAGAAGGGAAATAAGAAGAACAAGGGCAAGATAAGTGTTGTCAAGCCCAAGGGAGGCATAACCAAGAACAAGGGCAAGGCCACGGTGAGGGAAGATAAGGGCAAAGGAAAGTTTTTCCACTGCCAAGATGAAGGGCATTAGAAGAAAAACTGTCCAAAGTATCCTGAGTCCCTCAAGACTAAGGGAAGAGGAAAGGATGAAGAAGGTAAGACTTTCTCTAGTTTATTTACTTCTAAATGTTCTAAGAGCTCATCTAATGCATGGGTATTGGATACCGGTGCTAGTTCTCACATTTGTTCATCCATACAGGATCTAGCAAATGAGAGAAGGTTAAGGCCAAATGAAATAACCTTAAAGCTTGGAAATTGAGCAAGTGTTACGACCAAAGCTATAGGATCTACTTATATTAATTTGCTTAATCATATTTTGTTATTAGATGATGTATTGTATATACCCAATGCTTTCAAAAATATTATCTCTATCTCTAGTTTGACTAGTGGGGGTTATAAATTCCTTTTTGGTAGAGATGTATGTATAATTTATTTTGGAAATAAATTAATTAGCATGGGTTATGTTATACATGGTTTATATTATGTTGATAATATATCTAATAACATTAAGCCTTAATCTAATGTGAATGTAATGTTAATTAAAAATGCCGCTAATTCCAAACATCTTTGGCACTTAAGATTATATCATATTGTAGAAGATAGGATCACGAAGTTGGAAAATATGGGAATCTTAAGCAATCTTGAATCCGCATCTGATCCAACTTGTGAGACTTGTCTTCAAGGCAAGATTACAAGGTCACCATTTATTGGACAAATGACAAGATGCAATGAAGTATTGGAAATCATACACAGTAATGTATGTGGGCCATTTAAAGAAATGGGTAAAGGTAGTTTCTACTACTTTATTACCTTTATAGATGATCTATCAAGGTATGGGCACTTATTTTTTATGAAGAACAAGAGTGAATCCTTTAAAAAGTTCAAGAAGTTCAAGGCCAAAATAGGGGTTAAATATATCGGTGGTCACTAAAATTTATACTTGTTTCATTTTGGGTACTGAACTTTAATTTGGTTCATAGAGGTAACCCAACTTTAATTTTATTTTATCCGGTGGTCACCCGATGCTGAAAGCCGAATATTCTTTGAATATTCTGAGAATTTGGTGACTGAAATAAAATCAATTAAAGTTTAGTACCCAAAATGAAACAAGTGCAAAGTTTAATGACCACCAATACATTTAACAACTAGAATATTATCAGAATATTCGGAATGAAACAAGTGCAAAGTTTAGTGACCACTAATATATTTAACCCCCAAAATAGAGAATCAAACCAGGAAAAGTATTAAAACTCTTCGATCCGATTGAGGTGGTGAATACTTAAGTACCAATTTTATTGAGTTCCTTAAGGAACATGGTATTATATCACAGCTCACGCCACCTTGAACACCACAGTTAAATGATGCGTCTGAGAGGTATAATCATACCTTATTAGATATGGTACGATCAATGATAAGGTATACGGATCTTCCCATATCACTTTGGGGTTTCACAATCTAAATAGCCTCATATATCCTTAATCATATTTCATCCAAGTCCGTCACTTCCACACCATATGAGATATGTCATGGTAAGACACTAAGTCTTAAACATGTTAAGATTTGGGAGTGCCCAGCTTTTATCAAAAAGCTGAAATCGGACAAGTTGGATGTAAAATTGATTAAAGGAAGGTTTATTGGACATTCTAAAGATAATTTAGGATATTGCTTTTATCTTCCTACTGAACAAGTTATTATTGTAAGCAGAGATGCCATATTTCTTGAGAAAGAGTTTCTTAAGGAAGGTGGCAAAAGAAGGATGATAATATTAGATGAAGAGTCATCTACGGAAGCCCAATAAATTGATCACATGAATGTTGATCAACCCAAAGAGCCTATTGCAATTGAGAATGTTATCACACCAACTCCTAGGAGATCTAGTAGGGTATCTCATCCTTCGGAGAGATACAATTTTCTCTATGATATGCAAGAGTTGCATGTACATGAAGAAAGCATTCATGATGATGATTCTACTATATATAAAGGGGCTTTATATAATAAGGATTCTTCAAAATGGCTTGAAGCAATAAGAGCTGAGATAGATTCTATAGATGCTAACCAAGTTTGGACACTTGTTGATCCACTTAAAGGTATCACACCTATTAGGTGTAAATGTATCTTCAAGAGAAAGATTGGCACAGACGGGAAGGTAGAAACCTATCAAGCTAGGCTTATAGCGAAAGCGTTTCACCAAAGGCAAAGGGTTGACTATGAGGAGACCTTCTCGCCAGTAGCCATACTTAAATCTATTTTTTACTATAGCCGTACACTATAGTTATGAGGTTTGGCAGTTAGATATCAAGACCGCCTAACTTAATGGTTATGTTGAGGAAGAGATTTTTGTGGAGCAACCCAAGGGTTTTGAATCCAAGGAAAAATCAAAAGTGTGCAAGCTTAATAGATCAATCTATAGTCTAAAGCAAGCTTTAAGGAGTTGGAATCATCATTTTGATGAGGCTATTTATTCTTATAGTTTAATTAAGAATATGGATGAGCCATGTGTTTATAAGAAAGTTAGTGGGAGCCAAATCACTTTCTTGGTCTTGTATATTGATGGCATACTTATAATTGGCAATGATATCGGTATGATGACTTCTGTGAAAGTATGGTTGTCTAAGACCTTCTCGATGAAAGACTTAAGAGAAGCTATCTATATTCTCAGGATTCGAGTCTATAGAGATAGATCGAAGAGAATAATATGTTTATCTCAAAGTCTTTACTTAGAAAAGGTGTTGAAGAGGTTCAACATACTTGATTCCAAGAGAGAATTGTTACCATTTAGGCATGGTATCCACCTTTCCAAGATGATGTCTCCCAAAATATCTGAGGAAATGGCGGAGATGGCCAAGGTTCCTTATGCTTCGGCTATAGGAAGCCTAATGTATGCTATATTATGTACTAGGCCAGACATTGCCTATGTTGTTAGTATAACTAGCAGGTTTCAATCCAACCCAAGCTTGGAGCATTGGGTGGCAGTTAAGGCTATCCTTAAGTACTTGAGAATAACTAAGGATTTAGTCTTAACTTATGGCGGAGGTGACTTACAACTTATGGGTTTCACAGATTCTGACTTTTAGTTAGATGTGGATGATAGAAAGTCTATCTCTGAGTTTTTCTTCACCTGTAATAGAGGTACAATGAGCTAAAAGAGTTCCAAGCAAAGTATCACTGCTGATTCTACTATAAAAGCCGAGTATATAGCTGCATCAGATTCTCCTAAGGAAGCTATTTGGATTTGGTAGTTAATCTCCAAACTAGGTATTATTCCTTCTATTGAGTTGGCAGTTCCTCTCTTCTACGATAACAATGAAGCCATTGCTTTGGCAAAGGAACCGAAGTCTTACCAGAAATCTAAACACATCAAAAGGTACTTCTATATTATCAGAGAACTAGTTGGGAAGGGTGATGTGCTCGTGTAGAAGGTGGCTTCAGCCGACAATGTGGTTGATCCACTCACTAAAGCGCTTACCCAGCTACAGTTAGACCACCATCTTGAGAAGGTGGGTCTTAGATATTGTAGTGAATGGAACTAGTGCAAGTGGGAGATTGTTAATATAGATGTGCCCTAAGGTCATTTTATATGTAAACATTGTATATTAATCCCTCTGGCAATAAAATATTCTTTTAGATAAAGTGTTTATTTATTTGAATATTTACCTTTAGTATTATGTTAAATGAGTTTATTATCAAGAGTTAATAATATGAGTGATAAGCTCATTTAGTACATATACTATAAATGTTCGTAGTTAATAGATTAATATAAAGGTAGTATTAATCACTAGACTATTACCTCTATCTATTTTCCTTGATTGGTATGTGATACTGATTGTGGGAGGTAGTGAGTCTCATGCTACTTGATATGAGTTATCAGAATAGACATGTGGATACTCATGTGATGAGTGGATCGAACAGTGACTCAAGATTTATAATTGCTTGGGAATTCACTTTAGTCAACAATCATAATCTTTGATATAATTATGTATATGGTCATTTGACCTGAGGCGACATGGTCATCCACATATGGTTGGTTAGAGTTTGTTACCGCTTACATACCTATGATAGTCATGTATGGGTATATGGCATCTGGTGGTTCTAGTTGGTTATATGTAGGGATGAGTGATCGGCCAAGATGGAATTTATTACCTAGAGTGAACCGGGATAAGATCCTATGCTATCTAAGTTATTCTTAATGAATAAGTACCTGGCTAGGTCAACTCGACTTACCCGAAAAGAGTTTTGGTGCTAGAAAAGAGTTTCTAGTAGTAGTCGTGTTTTATCAAGAATTTAACTTAAGATGAGGTCATATAATAGAGGCAATTATAGTTTGACTAAATCTTGACTCTAGCCAATATCAAGATCTTATAATGAAAGAACATTTAGTGCACAGTAATTATGTTTTTTGGTTCTTATGAATCTACATATAGCATTCATTACTAATTGGGTAGTCGTAATATCTATGCTGGGGGCAACTCACGACTTTTGGGAACTGAATGTAATACATTAGGATTTTCATATTCAGTATGGAAAGGTGTTTCCATGATATTAAGTGTTAATATCATTTCTCATTGCTATTTAGACTTAAACCTAGTAAGTCACACACAAAAGGGTTGCACTTATGATGATTAATATTAATTTGATTATTAATTAAAGAGTTTAATTAATTAATTAAATTAGATTTGGGCATATGCAAGGATCTAGCATATGCCGAAATCCGAATTCAAAGATTGGAACTTTATTACATTTATGCAAATATTAATTTAGGCTTAATTTAATATGAGATATTAAGCTAAATATTAAATTAATATTATATATATATATGTACATGGGCCATGAGATGGACCATATGTGTTATGGATGATGGGCTTGGTCTATGTGATGTACCATAGGCATTGGACTTGGTTTAAAAGAGTTTGAACTAGTCCACTTGTTATTTATATGGATTGAGTTTTGATTAAAGAGTTTAATCTAGTCCATTAATTGTTTGGATTAGATTAGACCATCTCTAAGTGTAGAGAAGCCCAAGCCCAAGCCCATTAAGTGTTAATGGAATTGGAATAGGGATAGGGATATCCATCCAACCAAACTAGCTAATTCAAATATGGGTGGCTTCTTTTGTCAATGTTGTGGAATTCTAAATCTTTCACTAACTTGGAATGAAGACTTGGAATGGTGACTAGCAATAGTTACAAGACTTGACTATGAAGACATCAATAGCTTATTAAATGACAAGAAAAAGAAAAGTTGAAGATAACTTTAGTGCTGGAATTTTCAGCCATAGGAGAGAAAGAGAGCTTGGTTACTCTAACTAAACCAAAGGGAAAAGAAAAGAGAGTCTTCTTATTCCTTAGTTCAAAGAGTGAACCTTTCTACATTACAAGTGTTGTGATATCTCTTTCAAACCATCATCCTTGAGAGGCAAACATTAAGTTCCATACATTCAAGATCAAACAAGCTTTCACAAGCTCTTGGGTCAATCAAAGGAGAGGCTTGTGTGGAGATCTTGATACATTTTGAAGACCATCCTTGAAGCAAACCATGTGTCACAAGCTAGAGGTTTCACGTTTTAGAAACTTGGAGCTAGTGGATTACAACAATCAAAGTTTATCAAGTGTTCTATAAACTTGGGAGTTTCATAAGTGTTGCTTAAATCTTAGTATGTAGGAATTGTAATTTGAATACATATCTTCTTTGATTGTTGTTAAAATATTATCCATGATGCATGTTTAGTTATGTAAAGTACATGTGATTTGGTTCTTGGGGCATTGAATGGATTCAAACTTAGTGTAAATGTTGCATGCTTCCAAAAATTTTAAAATTCCATATATTTGGTTGCTTTGATTCTTCATTCCCTTCAAATAACTCCTATACATTCTTAAAAGCCTTCTTGCTACCAAGAACATAAATGACTTACAGTTGCTGAAGATCTCTTAGGCCTTCCCCTAGCTGATGATGTTTGTCCTTCCTATAAGTTAGCAAAATTAATTAATTAGAATATTTTACAAAAGAGATGAAAATCAACTAAAGTGAGCATCTTTATATACCTTAGTTTTCCCTTTTTCTTTTTGTATCCTCATACCTCTTTGCCACAGTGTCTCCCCAGTCACTGAAGCCTTGTAACCTCTAGAATTGTGACCCCTCTACTTGCATTTACCACAAACAACATAGCCACCAGCTCTGGACACCTTAAATGGGTTCTTTAGTTCATCGGCCTTCCTAATTCTTTTAGTCCTAGGCCTGCCAGCTGGTTTTCTAACAATATTGGGGAGGATGTCTGGGTATTCTATTCTCTCCCACTCCTCCTTACTTGGCACAGTTTGAATCACATGGTTGTAAATAGCTAAATAAGTTTCTTTTGAAAAAAACTTATGTACAAAAGCCTCTGGCTGCTCTCTATTTATGTATATTACTGAAACTGCATGCTTACAAGGGATGCCTATCAAATCCCAAACTCTACAGCTGCAAGTTTTTTCAGCTAGGTCTACCACACAGCTAGTGCTATAGTAATCAACCTTATATTTTAATTATCCAGCAGGGGTACAAAAGTAGTTCCTATTGCCATATTTTTCTTTCTCTAGTGCTTCCTGGGCATTAGAGCAAATGTCTCCTCTATACTTCTTCATTCTAGTGAGTTAAATATGAAATCTCTTCATTAATCTCCTTCTAATCCACTCAATTAAACTCAATTGGCAAGTCTCTAGCAAAATTAATGTAAGAATTGAAAGACTCACTGATGTTGTTCTGTAAAGCATCACACTTTGTATGAGTGGAGAAGTGTGACCTTGCCCAAGTCTTAGGATCATGCTTCATCACCCAGTCATATGCTTTTTCATTTGCATCCTTTAATTTCCTCATTTCAGCTTCCCATGTCCTCATTGTAGATGCAGATGTAGCAGACCATACTATTTTCTTATAGTCAGATGCATCTCTAAACACCAATTCAAAATTCTCCAGCATGTGCTTCACACAAAACCTGTGCTCAGTGTTTGGCATTACATCTTTAAAAACTTCAAACAGACCCTGTAAAAGAAAACAATAACCACCTTATTAATCATATGTGCCTTGCAACATAACAAAAAGAGTTACTAATTAGTCAATAAGAACTGACCTTTTGTTGGTCAGACATAAAAATCCAACCAGTTTCATCTGGTGTGCCAAAATCCTCAAACAATAGTTACAAAAACCAAAGCCATGAAACCTTGCATTCAATATCAATAACACCAATTGCAAGAGGCAACATGTTGTTATTTCCATCCCTAGCTATTGCACATAACAACTACCCTCCCATAGAAGTCCTCAGGTGGCATCCATCAAGTCCAACAATTGGTCTCACACTTTAAAAAAAAATTATATATTGATAGTGTTATATGCATATCTAAGTAAAGTCAGATATTAAATCATAAATATGCTATGTCTAAGAGTTACTTGCAAAATAACACTGCTTCTTAGCTACATATCTAACGTACATGCAGCTAAAAATAACAATCTCTTTAGGAAGTCTTGTAACTCTATCTTCTTCTACTCCATCTTCTTCTATTGTTTTCAGCTTTGTATTAATTTTAATGCAACTTCCAGGATTAGTCACTCTAATTGTCTCAGCATAATCCCACAGTCTCCTATACTGCTCAGCCACATTACCCTCAATAATTTTTTTGCTCTTCTTTTTGCTCTGTAGCCCTTTGATATTGACACATATGCACCTATTTCTCTTTGTATTTTATTTTGCATTAGATTCACTTTCCCGTTTGGATTCTCTCTGAACTCCTCCATGAACTTCTCAGCTAAGTATTCAGATCCCACACACTTATTGTTAAAATCCCTAGCACATAAATGATCAGGTTTGAAGGTTTTAATCTGTAATACTGCACAATCTCTGAGTTTGGAAGCATGTATTCTAAACCCACACTTGTTGATACATATGGCACTAACCCTTGTAGAGGAATTCTTGTTAAATTCATATGTATATCCCCTTCTAATTGCCCACTCTCTTAAAGCTCTTCTGAAAACACTTGCAATAAGAAAAGATCATACCCTTACACAGCTGTAGGTCTTTTATTCCTGTACTCTTATTAAAGTAAATATTAGTTACTTCTACTGTGTCATCATCTTGAAGGAAAGTATGTATGGAGAACAATGAAAGTGCGAAATTTAAAATTTTTCATTGCATGCAACATTTGCATCAAACACATAACACTTCCATGCCCATAGATCATATCACATGCACTTTTACATAGCTTAACATGCATAATGAACCACATACCAACAATATATCAACCAAGACATACTTTTAAGAGGGAGACCTAACAACTAAGAGATATTGTAACATTTACATACTCCTTAGTTGGTAGCACGCTCGAAAAGCTTTGGTTGATGGTGATCTACAAGCTTGAGCTCCCCAAATGTGAAGCCTCTAGCTTGAAACACAAGGTT
>CATIWO010392215.1:0-13399 GCA_949673435.1 Macaranga tanarius
AAATTAAAGTAGAACAATTATGTTTTCACATGTTATAATGCAGGGGTATATTCGATCTAAAGATTAATAGAACTATATAATATTATTGTTTTATCTGTAGGTGATATATTTGAATTTATGTTCTTTAACGTATTTTTATTCCTGTATAATTGTTCTTTTTAATGAAATTATAAATTTCATTGGACCAAAAAGAAACCTCCATCTAGACCATTAGTGTTGATAAATCAATAACTACAAGTACATGACTATTTTTATCGGATTACAACAATGTTGATAAAATCAATACTCTTTCTTCTTAAAGTGTATGAGCTGAATTGTTGATGTTATTTTCACTTTAATAGTTTTAGGAGTATGCCCACTTGTTAATTTTGATGAAATTATTTGTGTTTCATATATATAGAAATTTACATAACTATTTTTAATTCGATTATTATTATTAGGTCAATTGGTAAAAAAATCCAAACCTTTTATGAGTTGGTGCAATTTTAGTCTACTTTTTAAATTTTGGCATATCTAGCCTAATTTCATAAATTAGTTGCAAACTTACAATTATAGTCAAAAGTTGATTTTGGTAATATATTAGTTACAATTAGCTCCCTATATTTTGATAGGCTGCAGAAAGACCCCTTACATATTTACATATACCTCCCTAATATTTTTAATATTTAACAAATTAGTCTATATTTTAGCTAAAAAAATTAAAAATATAATTTATTTATAGTTTGTAAAACTTAAAAACTAAATAATATATTATATTAATATAAAATTTAAATATTCATCAATAATATTAGTAATTTTAAGAAATTAAAATTTTTATTTATTTATAAATTTATTTTAATTTTTAAAATTATACATCTCTATTACTCCAGTTCCATTCAAAACAATTCCATACTCTGTTGCTATTGGGTTCAAATGCAGCACCATCATTGATCCCTGGAATCAAAATGACAAGATTTTTTTAACAAAACATCAATGAGGTTGTTGATGAAGTTTTCAAATTCATGTATGAGCCGGGGATGATCAAAGAAAGAACAATACCACAGTGAGGCTAACAAAATATACACCAATGCCAGAGTTTTTGAGAGGATCATAATCATCGTCATCAATGGCAATGTTGTGTCCGTAGTTGTAAGAATCAGGGGATTTACCGGTTCGCTTATCATTTGTCTTCTCACTGTCCCTTCCCAATACAAAATTCAATAGCTTCCTCCAAGAATATGATGTTCCCTCTTCTTTTTCTTCTTCAGAAATGGGTTGACTTTCAAGATTCATCATTCTCTTCATATGCGTTAATCTGTCTTTCTCCTTCATCTGAAAATATTTTGACCATATGCTTGGTGCTCGAAAGTCGTTGAGATATATGATTGGACCATCTTTTTGCTTGGTTATCACCTTCCTCATTTCCTCCGCTGTTACCTGAAATGGAAAAAACAATCACTCAGCTGAAACCAACAAGTAATTAAAGCAAGTGAGACTTGAAATTTTCATTTTTTCGCTCTTTACATTAAAGGCTGTTGCAAGTGTTTTTAGCTCAAACCCAGCAAGTATAGATCTCGGATTGATCCCTCCACCAATGAAGAAAGGCTGCAAATGCAAAGAAACCATGAAAGTTATCAGTTTTCAATACATTTTTTTTTTAATAATAGGTGGTCAGCTGATCTAATGACTCAACACATTAGGAACAACTGAAAATTAATTACAATGAAAAATTAATTGCGTAAAAGGAGCAGCAAAATTTGAACCTACACCTCAAAATGCAAATGTAAATGTCTTGGAAAAGAGCGACCTCACTTGCTCAGTTGTCTACATTTTTCTTTGTTTGACGTATCTAGAGCCCATTGAGCTCTCATTGATCCAGTTCAATACAGACAGAACCACAAGAACAGCAAAAATCTCCCAACAACTACAACTATTTTATGTGATTGAGTTAAATACGGCTTGAACTTGAGGCATTAACTTGAACCACTGATATCCAGAGTCCATCGGGCAGTGTACTCTAATTAATTCAGCCTGATTAATGTAGTTCGACCTAAAAGATCTCCAACAACCAATATTACACAACTAATTCAACTAACTTTGCCCGCTGTTCAAATTGAAAGGTTGCCTAATAATCAAAACCATCAATAATATTTTCATTCTCTAAAGCCCTGCAGGCATAAAATTTGCACTGGCTTATCTAGCTATATGCATAAAGCCCTTTTCAGTGAAGAAAGTAAGGTACCTGGAAAGATTCAAATCCCAAACCGTCAGATGGGTCAATGCTGCAAATCACATGAAGTCTCTGCCCTTCTTCTGTGTTCACCAAGTAGAATGCTGAACCAGCTGGGATCCTATAAATATCTCCCACCTTCAATCTTCTCTCAGCCAACTCATCTCTGTAAATCAATCCAACCTTTGCTTCCCCTGTAGCCCAATCAAATCATATTCCAATTAAAAACAGAAACCAGACTCTATATATACATACATGCATGTAGAAGCTAGCTACAAGTACCTCTGCGAATGAAAATGATCAAGTTGGAGTCAAGATACTGAGGGATAAAAAGAGACTTAGGCTCCATAGTAATGAACCCAATATGCATAGGTTTCTCCAACATCCTGACACCGTAATTCCTCACAACTCTCATATTACCAGCCTCAGTTTTCACCACATGCTTAGAATCTTGCAACAAGAACCGATCCTCTCCTCCTTTTGCCTCTTCTGGCGACCACTCTTCACTGGGCTCATCATCGTTTCCTTTTCTGTAAATCCCCATTGACATGGTGACTCCATAGCACAAAACAAGCACTAGGAGCAGAAGTGTCGCTCTATTTTTCATCATGGGGATTGCGTATATAATCTTCTTGCTTGGTTTTTTTCAGTGTCAATGATGGTTTTTGGGGCTGATTAAGAGAAGTGGGGGATATATACTTATGAAGGAAAAAAGGGCACAGAGTGAAGGGGGACACTTGTCTGCCATGCAGAATTTGTGGGTATGGTGGCAAATCTTGGGCTAGACACAGTTTTGTGTTGAGTTCTGGTGAGAAATATTCGATCAGTGCTGTGACGAAGTCTAAATAGTAATGCATGATGATGATGAGGATGCATCTGTCTCACTGTCTGTTCTTCACTTTCTTTCTATATATAAGTTTCTGTTTTCAATTTGTAGTTCCCTTCTTTTACGGAATAATTTTTGGGATGTTTGTTTTATAAGAAAATCATAATCTTTGTGTCTCAATAATAATAATAAAATTTTTATTTTTATGTCTATTTTTTATATTAAAAAAATAAAAGAAATGATACGTAAGACATCGTGCGAGTTATCAAATTACGATTTTATCTTTTATTTTTATAGGGAAGATAATCTGTGGGGGCAAAAAGATAATTTTACATGTAAAATTACCTTTTTATTCCTATAAAAATTTTCCTTCCTTCTATAACATAGAGACAAAATGATAAATTATCCCCTGTGCGTTGTCTCGGAGCGAGACACGAATCATTTTCGAAAAAATAATTAGCTTTACAATTTATTTTTTTCGTTCAAAGAATGTTTGTGAATTATGAATATATATATATATATATATATATATATATATATATATATATATAATTTTTTTTAATTATATATATATTTTTTAAAAAATTAGATAAATATACATATGCATGCAGAACATATAAAAAAGCAGAAATTTCTATTATCAATTGAAATGATTTTTATGTGAGTCATTCTTTAATTTAATTTAAAAATTTAATGCATTAGTTATATTTTTTTTTTCATTGGACATGTGCATTAATTTTTGATATTTTAGAATTTTTTATTTTTATACATTTTATTTAATTTTTTAAACTTTTATATTATTTATAATGAAAACCTCATCTTTAACTTTTTTTATTATATCATCATCAAATTTTTATCTTTAAAAACAATTTTTTTAAGTACCTTTTATTAATTCTTGTTAATAAACATTTAGAATTTTTACTATTAAAATAAACATTAATAATCAAATCATAATATTAGTTAAATTTGATCAAGAATATTTACAAGTTCTTCCAAAATTATTTTTTAGGTAAGTATTTATCATCCAATTAATATGAATTAGTAAATTTTAAAATAAAGTGATCTATTTTCCTTTAAAAAAGTTATTTTAGTACAATATAGTCTTGTTAAAATAATAAACTATAACTACACAAAAAGTGAATTAAAGGTAAATTAAAAATTGGTTAATAATTAAAAATAAATTGAAAGAATGGATGAGAAAGATGAAAAATTTAAAGGATTAAAGACAAGCTACGTGTAGTTTTTTTAGCATAACAGACGTAAACGGATTAAAGTCTTTTTTTTCTCTCTTTTTCTTTTCATTGTATCTATCCTTTTTGCAATATTTTAATTTATTATAAAAAAAATATATCTAAAATTCTATAAAAAAATCACCATCAATCAACGGTTAAAAATTCCAAAGTCTAATGTAACTATACCAATTATCAATGGCCAACAATCAAACTTAGATATTTTTTTTTTTGGAAACCGGTACACATTAATTCGGTTCTCGAAATAAAGCATTAAAAAAATACGGAATTTTCACTTCAATCGGATACAAAATTAGTTGTCTTAATTAACAAATGGGCAATCTAATGGAGTAATTTGCATTCATCATTCTTAATATTTTAATCAAATTTTCATCACTCTTCTAAATATTAAATTTGTCGTTTAAAATTTTTAAAATTTTAATTTTAATTTCACCAAAACCCTTTTAAATTGCCGGTACAATAATCCATTTTCACATATGTAAATTATATTGTGTTAGTATTTCATATTGTGTGAGCAAAGGTCAACGGACATACAATTTTTCAATTAAAAAAAAGTAAAAAAAAAAATAATTAGTGAAGTTAAAATTATAATTTCAGAAATTTTACCTGACAAATTAAATACTTGGTACATTAATAGAATTTTATTAAAATATTAAAATTGGTAAATATAAATGCCTCCAATCTAATTGGCTAATTATATAACATATATTAGTATATATTAAAATAGAGTCGTTCTACTGTGCAAATATTTGTACTGGTACAAATGAAACTATTAGCAATTAGATTAATTGTCATTTAATTGTAACCATTGATATATTTTATAGGTATTGATACACGAAAATAATCAATGGTTGTAATTAATTAAAAATTAATCTAACGATTGTAATTTCATTTGTACCGGTGCAAACATTTGCACTGTAGCAAAAGCCATTAAGAAATAACCCAGTTATCTTGAACCACTGGCTCAAAATAATTATGGGATAAATATAATTTTATATTTTACATTTTGACAAAATTTAATTATGTGATTTTTTTTTTACATTTAAATACCATGTGTTTTATAATTTTTTACACTTTAATACCCTTTTAACAATTATTGTTTAAAATATATACTTTAATGTTAAAATAATATTAATTTTTAATACTATAATCATATAATAAGTGATATATCATTCAACTAATTATAATAAACTCCCAGCAAATTAAGTTTAGATGTATTTTTAATTTTCTTATAAATAAAAATAAATAATTTTTAAAATAAATTTATAATATTTTTAAAAGTAACTAATTGGTTAAATGGATCCTAGATAATATATAAAATAAATTTATTATTAAAATATAATATTACATTAATATTTTCATATAAAATAGTAATGATATTAGTTAGAAACGTACTAAAATGTAAAAAAAAATAAAACATAATAACACATAACTAATTTTATCAAAAGAGGAAATCACATAGTACAAAATTGTAATCATCCCAATAATCATATAAACTCATATGGAGAGATTTAATCCAATTCAGTGCTTCTTTACCACTCAAAGCCTTTGGAGTTGCTCAAAATCTATCTTTAGAACTTTTTCTAAAGCTTTGAGTTGTGGGAAGTGGGGACAAAAACAAATTAAAGATAGGAAGCAGAGGTCAGGCCATTTCCATTTTAATCACTAATATTTACATAAAAACAGGGGTTATTTTAGTCATATTTGTGTATGGATAGTAGTGGATGTCGCGTACCCTTAAAGATATTGGCATTGCATTGCATGTTAATTTTCTGAGTTTCTACTTTTAGAGCTTAACAATAATAAACTTGTCTTCGAAGTAATGTGTGTCTGCTTTTTCTTGTCCTCTTGCAGTAATATGTAAAAGGACCGTTGGAGAGAGTGAGTGAGGCCAAAACTGCCCAAGTTGCCCCCCTAAATTTGAAGTTCATAAGTAATTAGTTCAGAAATCGATAATCTGGCCTTTTAGACCCAACTATTTGTCCAAAATAGTTAATATACCCAAATTTTGTGCAAACACCACTTTATTATTTTTAAAGAATTTATATAATAAATTATTTAGCTAAAAACTAACTACATACAAATTCTCTCTCTATGATAAAACGCACAATTCTTGCAAATAGCAAAAAATTATAAAATTTTCCCAACTGATTTGTTATTTATTTATTTATTTTGTTTTTCCACTAATTACTTTTTTTTTCTCCAACACTTTGCACGTTACAATTAAAATGCTAAATTTCTAGGATTTAAAAATTCTTATATAATGTAAATCAAAGCCTATTTCTACCACAAGTCCTCTAAATAATATAAGAAGAGAATTGACAAATCAAAATCAAATATGTAGGACAATGTTTTAGGAAGCAAAAGAGTTAGAGACTTAAACTGTATAAAATTTTTAGTTCATGAAAGTATTTATGTAATTGTCTTAAATATAAAGATAAATTAGTAAAATATATAAAAGCTCAATTAAATTTATGAGTTTGAGCCAAATATCATAAAGTTTAAACTCCACTTTAGACTATTTGAATAGTTCAAACACAACTCAATTAATACCAAATCAATTTCAAATAATGTATGAGTTAAATTAATTTGATTATATCTTTTATTTTATTATATATAAGTATAAATTCATATGAATTCGATTTTAGATAGAGCTGAATAAAAATTTTGGTCAATCAGCATTTTTATTATACTTATTTAATTATATTTTATTTTATTTACTCGTATAAGGTAGCTTTTATTTTATTTAATATGTTTTTCAAGTTGCTATTTCAATAGATAAAAAAAAAAAAAAAAAAAAGTTCATTTTGTGTGTGGTAATTTTCCATGGACTTAAAAATAGGGGGGCAATTTGGCATTTTGGCTTCTGGTGATGTTAGTTAAAATTAGGCTACTGAGACCCTAAACAATCTCAATTGCAAGAACGTGTTTCTCCGATCTTAACGGTCGCTTAACGTCTCAAAATAACAACCACCACCAACACACGAACTCACTCCAAAAATGACTGAGCCACCCTCTAAACGCGCCAAAAATGCTGCTGCTAATACTACTACAACTGCTGCTTGTAACATCCCAATTGAGATCGTGAGTGAAGAAGAAATGGATTTCATTGAAGCAGCTTTAGCAGCAACTCGTTCTTGTCTCTCTTCCTCTTCTGTCTCTGCAATTTGTTCTCCTTCTCGTTCCTCTCTGTTTCAAAACAACGTCAGGTCAATCAGGACAATCACTTCCTTGTCCAAGAAGAGGTTTCCTGAATCTGATATTGAAGATTTGGGCGATTTCAAGAGTACCCAGAAGAAGAATATACTGACCGAACCTTTTATTCTAAGGTTCAGAAAGAAAACTGGATTGTATGTTACTGATATCACTTCTACGGTACTGGGTTTCTTTTTTCTTATGTCTTTTTGAGTTTTCTTGAAATGGGTTTGGTTTGTTTTTGTTGGATTTATGGTAAAATTTGTTTCTTTTGTTGGGTTGCTTGAGTTTGGGATCCTAATTCTGTTTTACTATGGTTCGATTTTATATAATGTTTTTGTCTTAATTAGCTGATATTAAGGTTGTTGTGTTTGTGTCTGATGGGAACCGAACCAAAACGTTTATCTTGTATGATATTTTTGACTGTAGGAATGGTGTGAAAAACAAACCGAGTTTAGTCTCCTCTTTGGCAGAAGAAAAATAACTAAAGCTATGAAAGCTGGCCGTGACCGCTATGTAAAGCTGGAACAGGAGGTATAGTTTTCAGAATTTTCAGCTATTAACTTGTGAATTGACTGTGTCCAAATTCTCTTGATGTTGATTTCTTTGGCTGTTCAAAATTTGTCTTTTTTTTTTTTTTAATCTTTATTAGAGTGCACTCAAACGGTCAAACCAACCTAAAAAGTTTAAGCATTTGGGTAGGGAGGACCAGTCATTACATGAGCCCTTGATACATTTCTGTCTATATTCGATGCATGATCTTTTCTCTAACATTCTCATTAACCATATTTTCTTTTATGTATAATCAAAACCTTGTGGCATAATGTTTGTAGTAATCTCATGGTTTTTTCATACTTGTCGCTCCTAGCCAGTTAATTGATCATTTTGTCTTCAATGGACAACCTTATATGTATTTTTATATGCATGGAAAATGTTCATCTGATCCAAGTTTTATTTGTGGGCAGGTTGTTAAAAAAGTTGGAGTTAGTACTAAGTCAGTTGAAGACATCTGGGCTCTGAAGTTTTTAAATTTCATTACTGGTGCAAATCAATTATTGTTTGAAGGACTAACACGTGAGCTTCCGTTGTAAGTTTTTTTTTTTCAGGGGTTAGTTCTATGCTCAATCTTGTTGCTTAAAGGAATTGGGTAATGATTTAGTTTTTGGGTTATCACTATCTATGGTACAGGATTTGGTTTGATAAATAAGTAGCTTTTGATACCTTTCAAATGATTTGCTTTTGCTTGTAATTTCAGAATGGGCCTTCTAGGAGGAGTGTGGGTGGTAGGGATAGTTGATGAAATCCGGATGCCTGAAGGCGAACATGGAAACCCAATGCTGGTGGACACAAAAACTCGTAGCCGAGACATGCTTCCTTCTGAACCGCAAAGGAGAAACGGAAGGTTTTGAATGGTGTTACTTCTTTTTATATTTTTAATTGGTGCTCTAACAAGTTCTGAGTTAAATTTGTGGTGCTCTGATTTTGTACCAATGGAAGAAGCATTTCTGATGCATACTGGTGTGCATATTTGGACAGGCTACAGTTGATGTGCTACAAGCATTTGTGGGACAATCTAGTTGCTGATGCATTCCCCCCGAAGGAGTTCTTTGATTTCTTTTCCTTGAACCCGCACTACATCTTGTCTAAAGAAATCATAGAGAACACTGCTAAAGCAGGTATCCCAGCAAAGGTAAAAGTCCATTCCTCACTGAATTGATTGTTATATTCAACCTGCACAATCAGTGTGTTATGGTTTTTGACAATGCAATGGGAGTCTTTAAACTCTCTGGTTTGGTTCATTAATTTTTATCAATTTCAATGTGAACCAAATGGCATGAACTGGCAGAGAATATGGAGTTGACAAGCGAGTGGAAGATTTTTCAGATAATTAATAACTTGAAAACCTTTCTCTTCTAGTTGTTTTAAGCTTGATTTTGCTGTGCGGACCCTTGATGAGGTAGTTAGATACTTCATAAACACATGCAGTATGCTGCCCCCTGCAGACAACGAGATGATATTGAGGTGAAAATTTTGCAGCTTTCATTTTTCTTGTTATTTTTTCCTCTACATTTTGTTTATGGCCAAAGGCCTACATTGCTTTGATATGAATAAAATTGGTGTATGTCATTGATATTGGTGAAGCCGTTCAAAAATTACTGTATCAAGATGTTTATTTGGATGCTTTTGAGCAGATATGAACTACAGAAAGATAACTCTCTGCTTGGCGAAGATAAATTTGCGCATGATCCTAATTGGCTCGAGAGTCAAGTTCAAGACTGTCTTGAATTCTGGTTGGGTGAACGAGAATCCAGATTCACTCCAGAGGAAGAGCGCTGGAAATGCGGGCATTGTCAGTTTGCTTCAGTGTGCCCTGCAAATACCATATCTGGCAAGTCGAGCCCTGTAAAGAGCAGCAACAGCCCCAGTAGTACCCCTTAATAGAGGAAATTGTAACTTCATTCTTTCAGGTTGTTGCCTCCTCAATAATTATTGACACCTTCATATGCAGAATTCTGAGAAGAAGAGTATATATATATTGCTAATATTTCTAATGATAATAACTTATTGATCTAAGAAAATAGTTGTGATAGTTCATTATTCATTGTTGTAAGATTGAGTTGTCTATTACAAGCTTGTAAATTGAATTATTGATGAATAAAATTATTTATGTAACAAAGTTGTCTCTCTCGAATTTATAAATTTTGCACCAAGGGATATAATTTTATTATGATATGAAGGAAATGTTAATTTGTTTATTTGTGTCCTGACAGAATTGTGCAAGCCATTGAACTTGATTAGCAGTTAATTTGGTTAATGCATTAATCGCTTTTTGAATTGCTATGTTTTGTACTATTTAAATATCTTGATTAGTTATAAAATTTATAAATATTTTCGACTGGTTAAAAATGTTCAAATGATTTTACATCAATTTTTATATAAAAATCCTACACCTCAAATAATGTCTCAAAAAAAAAAATATAAATTTTATTTTTAGCTAAGTTGGGTACTTAAATGATTAGAGAAATTTTACAGTTACTTTATTTTTAATTTACTTTGGATTTACTTTGTTTTTATCACGATGAGAATGTATAAAATCATCTAATTGTGAGTGTCAATAATTAATAAAGTAAGTTTTACTTTATAAAAAACAAAGTAATCATAAATTACATCGAATGATTATATTAAAAACCAAGAAGTAAAGTAATAAAATGTATTAAATTAATAATTAAGTATAACTTATAAATGGGAATTTAGAGTTTGCATAAGAGTCTTGAAAAATAAGAAAAAATATGAATAAAGGCGAAATAATAATAATATAATAATAAAACAATTTTTGCATTAAAAACTATAGGATGAAAATTATAAATTTTATGAATATTTATGTACTCTTTATAATAAATTTTGACAAAATAAAAATTTAATATAATTTTATTTTTACACTCCAATAAATCACTATGAAAATCCATCAATTGGTATATAAAATCACCATATGAAAAAATAAATGCATTTTTTTTATCACATGAAGAAGGAAATTTTAATATTGGCAAGACTTCTTTAAATGAAATTAATATTGCATTTTTTTTATAAATGTAAAATTTATATAAATATTCAAATAATTTTTTAGCAATTAAAATTTTATTATTGCAAGAAAAATAAAAGCCTACCAGCTAAAGCCACTTTTTTTCTTTAGGCATATCACATCCGCAATCACTTGTATTTGTATAATTTTATCACTTTATTTCTTGTACTTGTAATTTTGTCAAATTAATAACTCAATTTATTTATAACTTATTACATCTGTTTGTATTGTTGACAAGATACCTGTAATGATACACCAACATACAAATAATAATAAAATGATAAATTCATACTAATATAAGGGATAAAGTATAAATACATGTGTTTATATAATAAACTATAAATAAATTGAGGTGTTTGTGATACATTTATTCAAGTATAAGTAGTTGCATATGTATTGCTGAAACTTGATTTTGGCTTATGTCAGGATTCTGTTGGAATAATTTTGTGATGATGGCCATAGATTTGAATTGACTTTCATGAATAGATGCTTGAAAGGAAGTGACAATAATTTTTGTGTTGAAGAAATTTTGACAAAAATGCTAGCTCGAATGCTTCAATGAATATTTTGTGGCCAACCAATATGAACTCATTAAACATTTGAATTATTTTGGCAATAAATACCAAAATTTGCTCAAAATAATATGATCTTGCATCACGACCCTAGGCATTCAAACAAAATCTACTGAGATGGTTGTGTATGCATTTGCTGTCTTCCACAAACATGCATGTTTACAACTTAACATGTTAACCATTCTCAAAAATTTGCCAAATTTTCATTGATTAGCTGAAGCAAATTTAAAATTGAAACTTGATCACCACATTTAGGTTTATGTGCTACATGTCAACTGAGATTATTTCAACAAAATCAGTATTTAGCCACAATAATAGTGTAGCATCACTTACTTGATAAATTTCTTGATGTTGTTCATTGATTTGTGGTGATGTTGTGCTCTTTACTGCTGAGTTTTATCTTGAATTGAATTTTTATAGCCAAAACTTTGCTTGTTTATTTGTATGTTATTTTGCCAAAATTAAACCAATTCTTATTATTGAATTTGACATTCCATGAGCATACCTTGAACTTTTATATTTATGCAATCTAATTGACATCTTAAACCTTGAAACTACTCCAATCAATTTGCTTTCAAATTTCTAGGCTGAATTGTATTACCTGGAAACATCAAATTTTGTTCTTAATTTGCATGGACTTAAAAAGTAAGGGGGCAAATTGTAATTTTCAGCTTTGGACAGATTGGAGGCGTTCGTTAAAATTAGGCTATTGAGACCCTAAACAATCTCAATTCTAACGGTCAATTCTCCTTTAAATATTCTTGCAAGAACGTGTTTCTCCGATCAAGCAAGAACGTCTTTCTCCGATCTTAGCGGTCACTTCGCAAAAAACAACCACCGCGAACGCACGAACTCACTCCAAAAATGACCGAGTCGCCCTCCAAACGCGCAAAAAATGCTGCTACTGCTACCACTGCTACAGGTATTGCATGTAACATTCCAATTGAGATCGTGAGTGAAGAAGAAATGGCTTTCATTGAAGCAGCTTTAGCAGCAACTCGTTCTTGTCTCTCTTCCTCTTCTGTCTCTGCAATATGTTCTCCTTCTCGTTCCACTCTGTTTCAAAACAATGTCAGGTCAATCAGGACAATCACTTTCTTGTCCAAGAAGAGGTTTTCTAAATCTGATATTGAAGATTTGGGCAATGTCAAGAGTACCCAGCAGAAGAATACACTGACTGGGCCTTTTTTTCTAAGGTTCAGAAAGAATACTGGATTGTTTGTTACTGATATCACTTCTACGGTACTGGGTTTCTTTTCTTTTATGTTTTTGTGGGTTCTTTTGAAATGGGTTTGGTCTGTTTTTGTTGGATTTATGGTAAAATTAGTTTCTTCTGTTGGGTTGTTTGAGTTTGGGATGTTTTGAACTTTAATGTTCTTGTAATTTTGACCAATTCTCTTTTACTATGGTTCGATTTCATAGCTGATATTAAGGTTGTTGTGTTTGTGTTTCATGGTTACTAAACCAAAATGTTTTATGTTGAATGATAATTTTTGACTGTAGGAATGGTGTGAAAAACAAACCGCGTTTCGTCTCAACGGTGTCAGAAGATATACGACTAAAGCTATGAAAGCTGGCCGTCATCGCCATCTAAAACTGGAACAGGAGGTATAATTTTCAGCTCTTATCAGATCAGGATTTGTAAGTATAAAGTCTAAGAAAAGGAGTAATGTAAAGAAAAACAAAGTCTTTTTTCCTTTTTTCATTGAAAGATTTTTTTATTATCAATCGGCGTTGATTTGAAATAACGAAAAAATGACTAGTAAT
>CATIWO010392248.1:0-10250 GCA_949673435.1 Macaranga tanarius
TTAATGTGATCTAATTTGTTGACATTAGGAGTGAATTTAAGCCAAAAAAAACTCTTGAGTGCCTATTTAAACCTTGGACTAAACATGAAGGGCTTGGATGCACCTTTTCCCAATAGAAATTAAAAAAACCCGGTTCAAACCGGTCAAACATGAGTTAGATAATAAGAAATTTTGATTGGACAATCTTTCTCTGCGCGTAAATATTTTTTTCTTCTTTGTTTCCTTCATCGTCTTCTTCTTCTGGTCTTCTCCTTCACCATTTTTGTACACAAAACACAGATACACGCGGAGAAACCCACTCAGCCATTAGAGCGAGAGAGGGCTCACCTTCTGCCCTCTCCCTCTTTCTTCTCCATCATACCCATATCCTCCATTACTTAAAAAAAAAGGAGAAAATTTTATCAAAAATTTTTTAAAAAAAACAACAGGCCAGGATCATATGATTCTGTTCATTATACTTCTCTGCAATACCTTTATCTTTTGATGCGACGATCGCATGCCCGTACTCGGGTCGATTCTAAACCCAAAAGTAACAACAACAACAACAAAAAGAACAACGACGACGACAACAACGACAGCAGCAATCAAATGGATCCCATCAAGCTGCAGATCCGACCCAATTCCCGTTCCTCCAGAGCCAAACACCAGACCGCCTTATACAATATATTCCTCGTTTCTTTTATAACCCTTGTCGCTCTTTTATCATTTTATTTTATTTTTTTTAGAACCGGAGATTCCAATTCAGGTTCCCATAAAACGTACCGTATTATCATTGATGGAGGTAGTACGGGTACCCGGATTCATGTATTCTCCTACCGGATTAAGGATGGAGAACCCGTTTTTGATTTTGGGGATGGGGCGATGAGGGTGAATCCGGGTTTGTCTGCTTATGTGGAGGATCCGGATTTGGCGGGTAGGTCATTGGAGGAGCTGTTAGAGTTTGGGAAAAGGAGAGTGCCTAAAAAGCTTTGGGGAGAGACTGAGGTTAGGTTAATGGCTACTGCTGGAATGAGATTGCTTGATTTTAGTGTTCAAGATAGGATCTTGGAGTCTTGTAGGATTGTTTTGAGGAAGTCTGGGTTCAAGTTTTTTGACACATGGGCCTCTGTTATAAGTGGTATGCTTGTGTTTTTTTATTGGATTGTGATCAATTTTATTTTTTTCTTTAGAGATTATGCTAAAGGGTTGGCTTTTTTTGTTTTTGTTCAGGGTCTGATGAAGGGGTTTATGCTTGGGTTACTGCTAACTATGCATTGGGTAGCCTTGGAGGTGGTCCTAGTGAAACAACTGGGATTATTGAACTTGGTGGAGCTTCTGCTCAGGTTTTGAATTCTGTGTTTAATGCCCTGTTGATTTGTTTATTTTGTTACAGTGATAATAGAATTGTGAGGTCTCAGCTTCTATTATTTTTATTCTTTTAGAGAATGACATTCGTTTAAATGCGAATTTATTGCAAAAAGTGAGATCAAGATGATTTTCACGAAAACAGTCAAGCACTAAGGATTTAGGGGTTCTTCTGGTACGAGGTTCAACTGTTTTAGTTGTTTCGGATTATAGGTAGAATAGACCTACTTTTTTTACTTCTGCAGGGAGGTTCTTTTGAATTCTAGGCGTAGGTGTCTGGAAGAAGATTGGCAGTTCAGGTTTATAGCTGTTAACGGTCTCATGCTTTGAGTAGCAATCATTTGTTATTGAATATTTATCTTTTAAGGAAATGCAGGTTGTGGTTGGAATTACTGTTGAATCTTTCTTATTTTTATTCTTTTCAGGTAACTTTTGTTTCAAATGAGCCAGTGCCTCCTGAATTCTCACGCACCATTAAGTTTGGGAACATTACTTACAATATCTACAGCCATAGCTTTCTTCATTTTGGCCAGGTAACTTCAAGTAGCCTTAATTTCCATTGTTTGTGTTCATTTGAGGTGTTTTCTTGCAGCACCTACTTGTGCTATGATTTGCTTAATCTATCATTTTTTGAGGAGGGGAAAGGGAGGCAACATTCTGCATTGTGGAACTGTAAATGATATGATCAGGACACCAAAGTTTAGAGGATTTGAGATTCAAAAAAGAATCAATGAAAAAACAGTTGTCAAGCCTTCATCAAGTATTAACATGCAAACTGTTTAGACTTTAATAAAAACTCTTGTATTTTCACTGGTTTTGATTGTATTATACCCATATATCTATGATTTGCTGAAATATGATTTAGGAGTATGTGATTTGTTTCATTTTGCAGAATGCTGCATTTGATGCATTGAGGGAATCACTTGTCTCAAAGGATCAATCAGGTAGGCATCTGTTCTTTTTGTATTTTATGTTAGATATATAATATTAGGATTTCTTAAAATGGTGAGGATTTGTATTTTATGTCTAGAACTGTCTAATCAACTTATGATGAAGTTTATTTAATCTTGCAGCAATAGAGTTAAGACCTGTTAATTACATTTATAACATTAAGAATTATGAATGTTGCCCGTGAAGTTTAGGTTTTAGCTGGTTAAAATAGTGATGCATGTCTTACGACATAGCAACTAGCTGTCCCTTGTTATCATGGGTCTTCATGCTATTACTTGGTACTCGGATCGAGGTCTTTATATCAAGGTCAGCATTTGAATGATCTTTCTGCTATATGGTGTACTTGAAGGAAATTAAAAGTTCTAGAAGAATGGTTGGATGCTAATTGGAAATTATGCATAAACTATACTTGCTGATTGTGTTGACTGTATGTATGTTGTTGCAAAGGTTGTTAAAATTGATATCAATATGTTGCTTGATTTTCTTTATAGGAGTTTACTTTTGATTGGCTTAGTACTTCTAGTTTGGAGCATAAACCCACTATTTATTTTTTCTCAATATTGCAGCTTCTGAGTCACTTGAGAAAGGAACATTTATAGATCCTTGTACACCCAAGGGTTATTCGCATGTATTGGAATCTGAGAATTTGTCTCCAGGTTCAATGGAGAAGAGTAAACATTTATCCACTCTACGGTCTGGTGGTAACTTCTCTGAGTGCAGATCTGCTGCATTAATGCTGATACAAAAGGGAAAAGGTTACAGCTTTTTTCATCAGATTTCTGTGTCATAGGCTTTATATTCATTTCTTTTGTTTTAGTAATGGTTATTTCTTTATTTTCTGAAATGTAGAGAAATGTACCCATCAGCACTGCAGCATAGGATCAACATTCATACCTAAGCTTCAGGGAAAGTTCCTTGCCACTGAGAATTTCTTCTATACATCAAAGGTTTTATGATTTTTCTTTCTTAATATGCTACAGTTTCATATATCCTTAAGTTTGCTTTCCTTTATGTTGTACATTTTTCATATTGAAGAATAAAACTAAGATTTTATCATATCTTAACCATACTAACCAGCTTAAATGCACTGATTACATGCGTCTGATTGAGGCTTTTTTTTTTATTATTATTAGTTCTTCAGATTGGGTAAAAGGGCATTTCTTTCCAATCTGATTATGTCTGGGGAACAATTTTGTGGAGAGGATTGGTCAAGGTTGAGAAAGAAGCACCATTCATTAGATGATGATGAGCTGATACGCTATTGCTTCTCTTCAGCATATATTGTGGCCCTACTTCATGACAGTCTTGGAATTGCATTGGAGGATGAAAGGTAGATATTTCATCATGGTACTTGCTTGAAGTGTTCTTCTTGAATGCTGATTGTTTGAGTGATCAACCTTCTTGAATTTTCAAAGATTGAATTAATTTCTTGTGATTTGAATTTTTCATTTTACTAAATTAATAATTGCTTAACCAAGAGTTGTATGATGTGCATGTATGGTCAGGATCGGGTATGCCAATGAGGTTGGAAACATGCCATTAGATTGGGCATTGGGAGCTTTTATCTTGCAGAGCACTGCTGCATTGGACATGCAGCAGCCAGATTGGATTTCTAGTATTATTAGTGATGACTCACCCACACTCATATCGGTAATTGCTATCGCCATATTATTGATGTTTGGAGCATGGTCTATATCAAAATGGAGGAAGCCCCAGTTAAAGACAGTTTATGATCTAGAGAAAGGGCGGTATATAGTTACTCGTGTCAGAAAAAGTTGATAGCACATGTCAAGGGCAAGTCGCAAGAGTACTTTTTTCTGCCATTGCAGATCAGGGGGAAGCTCCTCTGTGATTACAACGACCATTTAATAGTCATTTATGCTTCCTCCTATTAGTTCCAATTTGCAGTCACCCGTTAAAGCTAATCCTGCTCGGTGGAAAGGTGAGACTGTAACATGCAATTGCAAAATTTTAAAATTTAGTGTAAGTAGTGAAATACATAGAATAGAGGAATAGTCGACCATTTTGTATGTAGGGGTGAGTTCACAACCTAAATTTCATTGCACCAAATGGTTCCTTGTTACAGGAACTACATACTTATGACAAAACACAACTCGACCATGTCGGCAGGAGCTGTGTCTACCACACTCGTTGTACGAAAAGATTTATTTATTGTTATATGCTTTGTTCAGATTGCTGTTCTTTGCAGGTTATAGTTATACTTATAGTTACCTCCTTCAGTTTGGACCATGATTACACTTGCATTCCTCTTCTTTGAAATTTGAACACTCTCGTCCTAAATTTTAATTCTGTTGAAATCTCTAATAAAGTTTTACGTTTGTCTTTTATATAAAAATACCTTTAAATTTTTCTCTCTTTCAAAAATAAAACAATTTAGTCTTTTAGTAAAAATAAAATTTTAGTACTGATTAATCCTCGAGCATTTACATATATATATATATATATATATATATATATATCTCTATATTAAATCAAATATCAAGTTATAGTTTTGACAATATCAAATCTTCATTTTTTTTAATTTTATATTCATTTTTAATACTTTATTTTATTATTTTTCTTCCTTTAAAGGTAGTATTTGCCAAAAATTAAAACAAAATATAAAATAAACAACTTTAAAAAGAATAAAAATTGATGAAGTCAAGTATGATAAAAAAAAAAAAAAAGTGAATATAAGATGAAATTGATGAAAGGTAATAAATTTATTAAAATTATAACTTGACTTTTCTTATTTTAAGGTGTTAATCCATATAAGTCTAATTGTTGGAAGTTTAGTCGTTATTGAGATTTCAAATTTAAAATAATTTTAAGAAACAAAAAATGACATCATTTTATCATATTAAAATAGAGAAATTAAATTATCTATTTTCACAAAATAGAAAGATTAAAATGTCAGGTTTACTAAGTAAATAACTGAAAAATGTAATAAAACAATTTAAAAACTAACAAAATTAAAATTGAAAAAAATTCAATTCTTTGAAAAATAGAAGAATATAAATTATGTCAAATTTCAGGACAAAAAATATATAACTTGTTCTAAAATTTTTTAAAACTTTATCTTTTAATTGTGCATTGCAATGTAACTATGAGCATATCACTTGAATGTAATTTATTAAAAACCCAGATTTTTTTAAGTTTCTTAAAACATTATTTTGGCTTCAAAAAAAAAAAAAAAAAAAAAAACATTATTTTGAGGAAGGGATACAACCCACCTATAAAGGCATGAAATGGATCTCAAATCTGAGATCTTGAGATGCCATGCAATAGATTTTAGTCATTAGATTATATAACTAATAAATAGAGTTCTTCTTGAAAAATCATATAACCCATTAGTGAAAATGTTATTTTTTATTTAATATCATATTAGTTTTTATTTAAATGTTATTAGTTTTAATCACCGAGAACAAAATTTTTCCTTAAAAATATATTTTTCAGATATATATATATATACACACACACAAACACATGATAGAGGAATTAGAAATAAGAACAATAAATTTATAAAAGTAAAATAAGTAGCACCATACAATGATGTAATAGAAGAAATCTTCCACACAAAGAGATCGTTGTTCATGGCAATTCACCCATCTTATTTAATTACTAATGATTCATAAAATGGATGAATCGCCATGAACACGATCTATTTGTGGTAAATTCACAGCTCTCTCTATAAATATATATGTGGTCCTCAAGCAAAAGATGAAGAAATGTGAACCATAGACTCAAGTGGAGAAGTTTGCTACAAAGTGTAGAAGAATCAAGAAATGGTTAAGTGATGTGTGGAGGGTGCAAATATAGGGCAGTTTTTATAGGCAAGTGTGGTGGTTTATAAAAAGAATGTGCTATTCCACTCCAGCTTTGATCTTAATGTGGTTTATGGTAAATTGCTGCTGGTTTTGCCTTCTCTATGAGTACTTTCCTTATGTATGCATGGCTGGTATCAGAACTTTTTTATTTTTGGGATAGTGGTTTTCAATTTTATTCTATTTCTTTCATCATATATAATGCATTCCCAAATCTTTATTTAAACTTTTCTAATAATAAATATTTAAAGTAATTATTCTATTTTGAATGTTTGTTTTGCATATTCGGGCATGTATTGATAATTACTGACAGTATCGGATAATTAATTATCATATCAAACGTTTTATAATATATTTTTGTGCTAAATAGTTTTTAATTTATTCACAATGTGTTAACATTATATCATAAACGAGAGAGATGTGAGCGTGAATTATTTTATAAATAATTTATTTAAAAATTTATCGAACTCAAAATTTTATAAGTTTTGAAATTTTTATATGCATTTATGATTAGAATCATGTCTTTTTAATATTGAGATATTGGTTTTGTTTTTATTCTATTCCTTTCGTATGACAACACATTTTTTAACTTTATATATAGATATTAACTTTTTTTTACAATAAAATCTAAATAATTGCTTTATTTCTTCTTATTATTATATTCAACACTTTACCGAAAAATTGGATGACTAAGATTAAATATCAAAAAATTTCACAGCTCGTAACATAACCCTTTAAAATTTTTTATCAGCAGGTTTTTATTTAATTTTATCAATTATTAAGAGGAAAAACCACTTAAGATAAGAAATTTCAAATGATGAAAAAATTCCTCCCTAAAACTAAGAAAAAAAAAAGACACCAAAGAACTAGAAGCAGCAGTCCCGTACAAAGAAACTTAGACACTGCTGCTAAAACCCAGAAAAACAAACTTAAAGAGCCCAAGGAGTCACAGCTCCAAACCAAAAAAAAAAAAAAAAAAAAAAAATGTTATATATATTAATCTATTACCATAAGGAAAAAGACTCGAATCCAAATTATTTGATAAACAAAATGCATTTAGAAAATTTTCGGATTGTATTTTGGAAGAGCTATGAATTTTTAAATTTTTTATGAGCAACTTTATGCACTATTAAACGTTAATTAATATTTGAAAAAGGCAATACTTGTTCAAAAGAGGAATATTCCAAAACAAGCAAGGCAAATGTTCAAAAGAGGGCAATTACATAAATAATGTGAAAGAAACAGGAAGGCCAAAATAAAATTTTCTAGATAAGAAAGTTTGAAATGTCAACCACACAACCAATAGGACTTGGATTGGAGGGCTATTAAGAATATGTGTGTGTATATGTATACATAATCCTAAGCCTTGACTAAGCAAAACGCAACTAAATTATGGCAAGAGATCATAGTTTTGTTGACCACAATGCAAGTGAAGCTGTGGTGATAAATCTTTTTTCTCAGGGCTTATTCTTGCTTTGGATAATTGTTTTGTCCCTCTCAATTATTTCAGCTATCATATTTACTTGTGGTGATGACTCTGATGATCCAAAGAAAAAAAGATCTGGAGGAGGAGGAGGCGGTGGCTGTGGAGGAGGTGGTGGTTGTGGAGGCGGTGGCTGTGGAGGCGGTGGCTGTGGCTGAGGTAATTAGGTTAGTGTGGTTAGTTACTAAATTAGTACACTGGTTTGAATTTTTTAATTCGACTGCAAATTTTACTTTATCAAGAAACATTAGTTTATATATATATATATATATATATATATATATATATATATATATATATATAAGTAGTGGCTTTGAAATGGATATCATTAGACATCATTTTTATACTATATTGTTAAATTTCGTAATGAAGTCATCCAATGATTACTGCTTTTAAAGGGCATGATGATATGTAAAAATTAAATTTTATTATCTAATAAAAATTATCTTTTATTATGCAATTCATCAATATTTTAAATCATTTGATTATGACTTATAAAAAAAAAATTCATAATGTCAAAATATGGTTTTAGTCTGCTATTATATATATATATATATATATATATATATATATATGAATGAGTTTAGTTAATTACAATACCATTACAAATAATTTGAGATAAATATATAAGTTAAAATCAATTGAGATTGGGGATAAATAATTTTAAAAAATGAGAGAAGCTTAATTAACAAGTAGGATTGCCTTTTGTTATACATTTCGGTTTATTGCTTAACTAATCTATGACAAGTTTGTAACAAACCCTAACCACCTCTTTTTTCTCCTTTTTCTTTCTTTGGTTTTCATAAAAAACTTTCATTTTTGGCTACTACCAATTATCCCATAATGTGATCCATTCTTATTCATTTCTATTTGATTAAGCTTATTTTATGTATTTCCATTCCATTCTATTCAACAAGTACAAATCTTTGATTTTTTTTTTTTTTGGAATTTTTTAATTTTTCTATATGGAGTTATTATCCTTTATTGATTTGATTATTTATCCTTAGTGAAATATGATTATCTTCCAATTGTGAATTTTTTATTGATATTTCTGCAATCGAACTCACTTAAAAACCAAATAGTCGATTTATGGCTAATCAAAGCAATTAAGTGGAGCGTTCAAATCACTTAGTTGCACATCAAAAAGCTCTGTCAATACAATTGAAAAATAATAAGAAGAAATTTCATGATTTGAATGACATTTTATTTTTGTACTTCTTAATTGTATTGTTATTGATATTATTTTTTCGTCAAAATATACTTTTGATTTCCAATTAATGAAAGATTCAATTTTTTTCATAAAAAAAAATCTATGACAAATACATACTCGTTATCAGGTTGCTAAATTTTTTTTGACTAATAATACTCATATAAGAGATAAATGCACAAATTTGTTGGAATAATAAAGTTAAATGGATATATGCAGACTTAATAATTATAATTTAAAATAATTTTTTTTTATGAATCACTGGTATTCAGAGTTTATTGAACTCTGATTAATCTAGTTAGACCCAAATAAAACTATAAGAGCGGCAAACGTTTCCTAAATACTACATTCATTATGACTCAAGTTCGAGACCTTAGTTTACGTGAAAACAACCTACTAGCTGATTCTAACGGTTTTTGATTTTTTTATGCATTTATAATTTAAAATAATTTATTAACATTAATAATATATAAAAATTTAATATTTATTATACTTAGTTTAAGCTTTTAAAATATGATATTCAAAATTTCACAACAAATAAATGATCAAATTACATATAATCAATTTATTTTAGTTCAAATATCATAATAAATTTTTAGTGGATAAAATTAAATTTAAGGGAAAATGTGCAAATACCCCCTTAATGTTTTGCCCTAATTGCAAATATGCCCTTAATATTTTTTAGGGTTTAAATATACCCTTAACGTTATAAAAATCACTAATATAAGCCCATTTCATTAACTGTGTTAATTTCTATTTAATAACACCGTTATAGTCTATCTATGTGGTAATTGGGGCCCATAATTATTTGATATATCGATAAAAAAAAAGGTGCAAATAACCCCTAATGTTTTACCCTAAGCAGGAATATACCATTAACGTTTGAGCAAATAAAATATTTAAAAAATTTAAAATATATTTGTAGGCGGCGTAGTTCAGCGCGCGCCCAAGTGTTCAGCGACCACGGCACTGTGTGGGCTCAGGGCCCACTAGGAGTACAACGTTGGACCTTTTTAAAGGGCTTTGGTTGGAGAATGGAGTCGCCACCCGGATAAAATCCGAGACACACTTTACAGCAACTGGATTCTACGGAGGAAGCCCAGCAGCCATCCTCAGAGATTGGGTCCGGAAACTGGGTATGGGCTTTTAGCGGCCCACCCGACCTTACGATCGGCCTCCGTTTGTGTTTTATGTTTTATTATTTTTAATTATTTAATTATTTCTTGAATTACATGCAAATGGCTGTTTTGATCCGAACAATTTCTAAATTTTACAATTTAATCCAAGTTTGATATTAGTTCATTTTCATGCAACTTAATCGGGTTCAAACATTCAAAACATCCATAACGGAAAGATAAACAACATAAAATAAATCATACCAAGAAAAGGAGGGAGGAGAAACGATTACAACCCTTTTTGTGTAATAAACAAAATAAAATAA
>CATIWO010392263.1:0-12741 GCA_949673435.1 Macaranga tanarius
TTTAGTTCATCTTACTTTGTCACATTAGTTAATATCAATCTAAAATAATTTAGGTCTACAACCATACTTAATTTCCCGGAATCTCATACCTTTTGATCAATCATAATTTGAGAGGCGGAAGACTTTATTTTTAATTCTTAAGCTTTTAAATGAAACTAGAAAAATATGTTTGAATATTTGCATAATATATTTAGAAAAAGGCCCGGTTAAATATCTTTAGCATAGTTAAAATTTTCATGTGGCTTGTTATATTTATATTTCATTTATTTTATTTTATTTTTATTTTTTATATTATTATTATTATTTTTTTCTCAAATTCCATAGAAAATACTAATCACAACATATATCAAGAGTATTTCAAAGGTAAATTTCCATTAAATTAAATAATAATATTAATAAATTTTCATGATTAACAGGAATAGAAAATTTTAAAAAAATCACCCGATTCAAGTCAATCAATAAAATAATTCTTCATCAAGAAAATTTTTAATTGCAATAAAAATTAAATGCATCAAAATAAAATAAATAAATAACTAAATAATTGGCAAGGTAATTAACAAAATATATAATGAGATAAATAAATAATTTAGCAAAATAAAAAAAATATTATATACTAAAATAAATATATAAATAAATAAATAAATAAGGAAGTAAATAAATATCCACTCACCGAAATACCGGCTACTCCCTCTTTTCTTTCTTTTCCTTCTCCCACAACTGGCTTCTCTCTCTCTCTCTCTTTTTGTTGGTTTGGTTTGGTACCAAACATCCTCCATTAAATATTAACGTGCATGGCTTCTTGCCCAAGCACTGGGTATGGGTGAGTCATCTCTTGTCCAGTTATTGGGCCAACACGTTTTTTTTTTTTCTTTCTCACAAGGTATGGCAGTTGAAGCTATATATGACCTTAATCCCCTCAACTTTATTTTGTTATAACTAAGTCATATCTTCAAACTTAATTTGATTACAATTAAGTTCTAATCTAATTTCTAATATATTTATTATATTCTAATTTATCTATAATTAATATAAAATAAATCTTGATTTTGGGTATGAATGTGACAGCCTATGTGGATCGACTCAAATTTTTTCAATGGCTACGTTAGTAAAGTTTCGCCAAATTTTTAACCGGTGCATGAAATTATAAAAATTAAAAGTTTGTACATAAAATTGCTAAAATTAAAAATTTATTATTAAATTACAAAAAACGTTAAAGTACAAACATTTTTTTAAAAATAATTGTAACTTGATCAAAAGAATATCATGAGATTTCAAACTACTTTTAACATTCTAATGCTACAACAAACAATATGAAATTGAATAACTTCTTTTTAAACCATCACTTAATTCAAGTAATTCAGAAAGTTTTTCGTATGATCTTTCTTAGTTGTAGATTTGGAATTTATTTTGCTACTTGCTCTACGGTTCTAATATAAAATTCTCTCTAAACATTTACATGGTAATTAATATATTAAGTTATACTTTACCACAACATAAAAATTAAGAAAAAAATTAAAAAATATTAATAAAGAGTATTTAATTTTGTCCAATTTATTTAATATGATTAGTCTATATCAAATTTACTTTTTAATATATATAAGAAGTAAAAAAAAGAAAAGATCTCAAATTTGAATTTTCACATTAGTATGATATTAATGAAATTTCATAATATTTAAACTATTTTATCAACATTTAAAATTAAACATCACTGTAATTATAAAATTATTATAATTACCATCTTTTTTTTTTACTGTATCTGCAATATGCTGCTCTACAAATTAACTGAGTTATAGATAGACTTATGAATTAGATAGAATTAGAAATAAGTTTGAGGGTGGTTTTGGTGTCTAAGGAAAGTTATAGGGGTCTAAATGGCTTTTTGATTACAAAAAAAAAAGGGAAAAGAGCATTGTAGCTCTTCTCCTTCCCCACGTTTCTTCTTCTTCATATCACCATTTTTTCTTCCTTTCTTTCTTTCTCTCTTTTCTTCTTTACTTCTTCTTCATTTTCTTCTTTCTTTTCCTTAAACTTTCATTCTTCAATTTCTAAACCATAAATGCAAAGCTTTATTTAGCAAATTCAAGATTTGATATATAAGAATTTTGGTAATTTTATATATATGAACTTTCAAGCTTTGGGCCATTAAAAAAAATTAATGTTTTGATTGAATTTTGAGTTTTAATGCTTAGGTATATAAAAAAAAACTGGCCCCTATAATGTTAAGAATGGTGTTTGGGATTGAATTGGATTGATTTTTGGTGTTTTTAGTCGAAATCAATGTTGATTCTGCGATTTTAGGTCGAAAAGGTGAAGCCTCAGCACTGAGGAGGCGCCTTAGTGCACCGGGGAGGTGCCTCAGTGATCTTTTTGAGTCCCGAAACCCTAATCGAAGCTATTTTGGACCATGTTTTGGGCCATATAACATATCTTTTAGCCATAGATTGATTAGGTTGAGTAAAATTTAGATAGAAACTCATAATCTTATGTTTTGATTTTTGAATGTTAGGATTAGAATCTGTAGCAGTGGTAGAGCCTAGATCAAGTCCAACTAGCTAGTTTTGGGTCAGCAAGCTAAGGTGAGTGGCTAAACCTATAATTTTATTTTTGAAAATATATGTATAACAATGTTGAATGATATAAAATATTTTTTCATGATTTAACTGGTGTTTTTTTTATAAATAGTTTTCTATCAAATGTTAAGTTGTTACTATGGTTTTATACATTACTTAGTTTATGTATAGAAATTGGGAACAGATAGCAATATATTTGTTACTGATAAAGTTGAAGTAATTAAAAGTAAGAATTGTGTTTGGTATTGTTATTTTATGAAATGATTATTCTTAGCAATATACTAATATTAGCATCCGCTAAATATTCAACTATTATGACTTATTAGTAATTTGATTAAAGTGAATATTTTGATTTATAAATAAATCTATACACTCGTGATCTATATATATATATATATATATCAGTAATACTATTTAGCAACTGTCTTTTGGACAACGCTTAGTTCTACATATAGCATTTGGGGTGTACAATTGGGTGGCTAGCCTTTTGGGGGTAGCTCTGCGCATGCATATAACCAACATTATATATATACACTTGGTCTACCAGCATCATCGTTGCACCCAATGTGTCAGCAATCTAGCATAATCTTTTGCTTACATATTTAATGAGTGTATACTTTGTTTATAGCAATTATGCATCTATATTTATGTAATATTTAAATTATCAGTAAGTTAGCATAATATTATATCGTAAGGAATATATCAGCAGTTTATAAATATTTATCAAAGTAGTTTTTATACATATTTACATAGCTATTATAAAAATTATCTAATTTTTTCGCTTATTTTTATTCAATCCACTCACTGAGTATTTTTATACTCACCCTTTTTATTTAATATTTTCCAAATCCCTTGGAGTAAAGGCACTAGATTGTAGGATCCAAATTTGTTCTTCTTTTTCTGAAGTCTAATGGAGGTTGTGCCAATCACTTTAATTTTTTATCTTTGATTATGTATAAGAGAACTTTAGTATGTATTTAGTAAATATGTATTTATCAGTTAAGGATGTTTAAAGGAGATTGTGATAGATATTATTAAATACCAAGCTAATAGCAATACAAGTATTTTTAATATCACATTATTCTCCTCAGCTTTAGCATAGCTAGCCAACCAGTCACGCTTGCTCTATAGCTAGCGGAGCGAGTATAATAACTTAATCGGTATCAGAGCCTTTAGCATTTTGCCTAGATTTATCAAGTGTATATAGGTTTAGCAGTTTGTCTAGATTTAGTAGTCTGCATAAGTGTATATTTTTGCAATAGAACTACTAAGTTTGAGACCTTATTGTTGTTGTGTTTTTATAGATCATGCCGCCAAGACTTAGAGGTGGTAGAGGCCATGGTAATCGTGGTCGCAGCGCTAGACTTATTGATATTGGCCAACCTCATAGGAATCCTTCTGATCATCCTGAAAGAATAGATGATATGTATGTTAGTGGAGGGGAACATGTGGATTCAACCTCTGGCAGTGTATCTGTCATACCCCATCTTATATGGCCCAAGGTGGATAATTAATATCTCATCATGTCTTATGTAGCCTAGAATGGACACTAAAAAGTCCTTTCCAAACCACTTGAGATAATATCTTTTATGAAAATAAGTAAATTTATATAGATATAAAGGAAAAATGTATTTATAAAATTTTACAAATATTCAAAAATATCGATAATAGTAAGATTAACAACAATTTATTATTACTACAATATGCAAAACACACTCATAAATTTTCACCATTTATGTATACAAAATAGACCACCAAAAAGTGAGCAGCATCAGATGAGATAATTGGGCCAACCTTAGTCGAAGAGCCTAAAAACACTCTCTATCCCAGAGTCCACTATCAAGCCTTCCTAGCTGAAAGATTTTAGAAAAGAGAGCAAAATGTGTACAAAAAATACTCAGTGAATAGATAGGCAAGCATAAAATAAATTAAATAAATTTGTTGCATAATGTTATTTAAACTCAGTCAAAACTATATACTCTCTAAAACAAACATTTTGGGGCAAAATGCTTATCGAACAATTAGCCTTAATATACTGTCAAAGACTCCATCAACATATGTAAATAAATAATATTAATTAAAAATCCAATCAAGCTCAAATTGTATCAAAACAAGTCAACATAATTAACCATCCCCATAACAAACATCATCTCTAGGGTTGTAACCTCATTGATTACACCCTAGCTATCAATAACAAACTCACTCTGGGCACACTTGAAGGCTAACCCTTCTACTACATTAGCACGGTCTGACCCTTTCCCCTTCACCGGCCTGCAATCAAGTGCCCCGTTGTCTAGTGCACACTGACAACTATAATTAAATCACATGTGCATACCTTAATCTCAGCACATTTCCATCATGTCATCTCAGGGGAGGCATTTCACAAAACGAAGGATATTTCTCATACTAAAATATTTGCTTAAAGCCATTGGGGAAAAAATTCATTAACAATGAAATAAAACTACATCAATCTACCCTATAATAGTAAGTATAAACAATAATTTATCAACAACTATAAGGCTGCCCACACTTGTGGTTTTAAAATTCAAATTAGAATTAGTAATTAATATAATGAACTAATACAATCAAATAATTGGAAAGCTTAATTATCACATTTTGCATCACAAAAAGTCTTATACTTAAAGTGCAACACAAGCAACCTTCTTTTCAAAATTCAAACTTAACTTTGTAATACCAATAGAATACATTTCCAATCATATTTAAATATGAAATTTGACAATTGCGAAAGCAGCAAATGAAATCTTATATTTTAGGTTTGGTAATCAAGACTTCAAAATACTAAAATTTAATTTATAAGGGCTTGATATCTACTCACCCAAAATAGCCTAGACGCACATAAAGTCGAATTCTCAACCTGCTTACTAAATACTAGCACCTTATTTGGCCTTTGCAGCACCTAAAATATTCAATTTCATTCATAAATCATCATAAAATATGTATATATATTGGCCTAATCATGCAGCCCCCATGATATATGCAAAAATATGCCAACTTGCTCAATTCTATGAAACTAGCTTAATTACTCTAACAGGACAGCTTCAAGAGCAAACTTTGAAAAATTACTGGGAATTAGTCATAATGAATTTGAACTTAAAATTTGGTACAGTCATAGATTTATGGGTGTAGAACAACATGTAAACATTTCACTTAAATTGGATGACTATAAAAATAATTATAATCATCTGAATACAACCAGGTCATAAATCCTGACAGATTAAGCAACACAAAGCATAACCTTATTCAACCCTACTATAGATCGAATCAGGTCAGACTTAAAACTACAAAGTCATAGAGAACTCCTTAATGTTTTTCTAGAATGAAACCTTACTCAATTTAGAGCTTTCTGGCTCAAGATATGGTTAAAACACCAAGATAGAAAAACTAGAATGATCAAACCCGAAATTTCAGCATATAAATCCTAATTTAAATCATCCCTAACTCTTAAATTATCCAACAAATAAAACTCCAAAACCTTTTAAAGAGATTTTTATTACCTAAAAAAGGATATAATAATCAAATTCTTCTTGAAAATCAGCTCCAACTTGAAGAGATTAAGAATTCTCTATATATTCCCTTTTTTATTCTTAAGTAAATATTTATGTTCTTATTTTAACCCTCTTTCTACCTATAACATATAAGCATATCATCTTAAAGGCACAACCAAAGGAAAACTTCAGACATTATTTGATAGGCTGAAATTGCAAAATATCCATTTAGGTCCTTATTGACTTGGTTTTGTTACTTATGAATACTTAAACTTTTAATTGATCAACCTAAGCCTATAATTCATTACAATTAAGTTCATATATTCTTAACATTTTAATTCCCTATCCTTTACTCCAATTCAAATTCATATTCTTTATTTCCACTTAAATTTACTCTAATTGAGTGCCATCAAAATTTAAAAATTCTCGCTCTCCATCCAAGTACCAACCTCAATTCAATCCTAAGCCTAGCTCAACTATATAAGCTTATCGTATTTTAATTCAATCATCCTATCTTAATTCACTTAATAAAAATATAATATGTAAATGCAATGCATGATATATAGATATGTATTTAGTACATAGGTGTGACAATTCTCCCCACCTTAGAAAATTTGGTCCCCGTAATTTAGGCTAGAAAAGGTAAGGGTATTGGTTTCTCATATCTTCCTCTTGTTCCCAGGTGGCTTCCTCACTCACATGGTATTTCCATAAGACTTTCACTAAGGGTATAGTTTTGTTTCTCAACACTCTGATTTCTCTAGCAACAATTACTACTAGTTCTTCTTCATAAATCAAGTTATCTTTTAGCTCTAAAGGTTGAGCCTGTAAGATACGACTAGGATCAGTTCTGTATCTTCTCAATATGGACACATGAAAATATTATGAATCTGAGACAATTCTAGAGGTAAAGCCAACCTATAGGCTACTGGACCAACCCTCTCAATCACCTCATATGGACCAATGTACCGAGGGCTCAATTTCCCCCTTTTACCAAACTGTATTACTCCTTTCTAAGGTGAAATGTTTAGGAAGACCTTGTCACCCACATTGTATTCAATCGGTTCCCTCTTCAGGTCTGTATAACTCTTTTGTCTATCCTGGGTTTTTTTAGTCGATCCCGAATTAGTTGAATCTTCTCTATTGTCATTTGTACAATTTTTAGACCCATTAACTGCCTTTCCATAACTTTATCCCAATATGCTAGAGTTCTACACTTCCTACCATATAGGGCTTCATAAGATGCCATCCCCAAGCTAGAATGAAAAGTGTTATTGTAGGCAAAATTCCATCAAAGGTAGATGTTTATCCCAACTACCATGCAATTCCATCACATAAGTTCGAAGCATATCTTCTAATGTTTGGATTATCCTCTCTGACTGGCCATCTATTTAAGGGTGAAAAGCTATACTAAACCTCAACTTGGTACCCAAAACATGTTGTAAACTTAGCCAAAATCTGGATGTAAATCTTGGATCCCGATCTGATATAATATAGAATGGAAAACCATATAATCTGACTACTTCTTTGATGTAGATTTTAGCAAGTTTATCTAATAAACAACTCACTATCATAGGAAAAAAGTGAGCTGATTTAGTGAGTCGATCAACAATCACCTAAATTGCATCATGTCCTTATTGAGACCTAGGCAATCCAACCATAAAATCCATCGTAATATGCTCCCATTTCCTTTCAGGAATAGAAAGAGGTTGTAATGTTCCTGCTGGATAGTGTGCCAACCAGCAGGAACATTAAACATCTGGCAATAAATTCTACAATGTGGCAACAAATTATCCATTTGTCTTTAACTTATTGGCACACTAAACATCTGGCAACAAATTATGCAATGTCTTTCTTTATCTTTGACCATCAATAGTTATCCTTTAAGGTATAATACATTTTGGTAATTCCTGGATGCATGGCATATGCGGAATTATGTGCTTCCTCCATTATCTCTCTTTTCAAAACTTCAACATTAGGTACACATAATCTGCCCCCATATAGCAATGTACCATCCTCTGAGATCGCAAAGTCTACCCTGTTACCCTGCTGGACTTACTCCTTGATCTTTACCATTTGTTCATCTTGATTTTATGCCTTTTTAACTCTATGAATCAACACTGGTTGAACTTTCAAAGTAGCAAGCAATGCTCCTTTCTCACCTTGAGCTAACTCCACATTCAATGCTCTCAACTCAAGTAATAATGAAATTCGTATAGAATGAATGTAAGATAAGTTACCTGATGACTTCTTACTAAGTTCATCTGCTACCATATTAGCTTTTCCCGGGTGATATTCAATTGTGCACTCATAATCTTATAGGAGTTCAACCCATCTTCTTTGCCTCAAGTTTAACTCTTTATGGCTAAGTATATTCTTCGAACCCTTGTGATCCGTGAAAATTTAATACTTCTCACCATATAAGTAATGCCTTTAGATCTTTAAAGCAAAAATAAATACTACTAGCTCTAAGTCAAGTGTAGGATAGTTCAATTTGTGTGGCCTTAGTTGTCGAGAAGCATATGCTATGATAGTATGCAAAATAGTATAGTCATTTAGGATTATTTCATTAACTTTTTATTTAGTTTGCATTTACATTTTATTTAATTATTGCATTATTGTTGTTAGTTTTATTACTTTGATGTTGTTTTTGTATTTTGTAGGTCAGTTTAGGCTAATCTCATTCTTAAAAGTGCATTTGGATGCCTTAGAGTGAAGAATAGTGCATAAAAGGCAAAGAAAGAACAAAGTGGGGCTGTGCCGAGTCATCTTGGGGGTGCTGAGTCATAATAGAGGCTTGCTGTGCTGAGTCAAGCCTTCAGTCGGCACAGTGTACTAAGTTCCAAGAGTTATAACTTTTCAGCTTTATGCAGTTTTTGTATTTTAGTCATAACTTCCTCTACAGACCTCTAAATTAGGTGATTCAAGTTGCATTAGAAAGCCATCTCAAAGGGATACAATTTTATAAAGTGCCTTTCTAAAGATAGCATCATTTTGATGGACAAACATGCCCTTAAAATTACTACATCTGTATAAGGTGGTGACTTTTTATTTCAAATGGTACCTTTCCAATTCAAAATGAATTGTAGTCACTTGTAGCCACCTCTAAGGTCTATATATACATCATTTCTGATCTGGAGAGAATGGGGTTGAAGTATTATTATCAGATATTAGAAAGTACACTTTAGTTTTAAAGTAGTTTTAGAAGACATTTTCAAGTAGTCAAGGAAGTTAGTCATGGAGGTTATTCAATATCAAGTGATTTCTTGGAGAGCATTGGAGATGTCATCAACATAATTTCTATATCTTTTTCTCTTTTCTCTATTTAGTTGCTTGATGTTTGGATTAGTTTCTTGCGGTTATTTATCAATTATCAATATGTATTTTAGCCAACTTCTTATTTATTAGAATTACAAGGATGAATTGATCTTATGAACTACTCTTTATTTCTTTTATAATGTATGAATGTTTTGATTTTAATTGAGTGTTTAATTGTATTATATATTCTTGATCACCATATATGATATGTTAATCAAATATGTATGCAATGAGAATTGGTGCATTTTGGTGGAAATACAATTGAATTCATTAAAGGTTATGAAATTACTTGGAGACAAGGAGTTCTATTTAAAGGAAAAATTATAAACCTTGCATCGTAATGTTATGGATTTTGTTTATCTCTATAATGATATGAGAATGCTTGTAGACTCTAAATGAAATTACCCTTGATTGACAATGAGAGTTGCTTTTAAGGACTTTAAGTTTAAATGACAATTAGAGTTGCATTTATGCCTTATACCATGTTTATAATCATTTCGTGTAATCATTTGTTTATTTCTTTGTAGTTCTTGATTAATTCTGAATTATGGTTCTAATGAACACTACTTGAATTTGTTATTAGGATATATATATTAGTTAGTGTAGTTAGTAATTCTTTAGTAGTTTTAGAATAGTTAAAACAAATCAATATCTTCTTATATATCATTTGCCTATCCATCTAAGTATCTATCCTGTTGATATAAAATTGCTCTAAATTCCCTAGTGTTCGATACCCTACTTACTCTATACTTACTCTTAAAGACTAGGGTATTATATTTGACTCGCATCAAATTTTAGCACCGTTGCCGGGGAATTTATTTATAATTTTTATTAACTTAGGGTAGAGAAAGGTTGTTTTAGGCCTTAATTTTAATTTTTATTTTTATAGTTTCTAATTGTTAAATTTTTTGTTTGTTTTATTGCGATAGTCGGGTCATTTCAAGGTTATCAAGACTCATCCTTATGGAGCAATTGAAATTACTAGTGATAAGGGAGAAATCTTTAAGGTGAATGGCCATCATCTTAAGCCATATTTGATTGTTGAAGCAATTGATCATGGGAAGTCAATCTCTCTCTCTACACCTTAAATTAGCAAAGGTATGGTCAAGCTATAGACCACTAAATTTAGCAAGGTATTAATTTTATATTTTAATTCATTTATTTCTTTTTGATATGTTATTTTATTTTATGTCATTTTTCTTTTTGATGCAATTATTTTAACCACATTGTAGTATTAGTAGTATTTCTTTTCTCAATAGTTTTTATTCTATTATTATTATTATTATTATTATTATTATTATTTTAAGTATATTATATTTTTTCCTAAAATTTATATTTTATGCATTAGTTTATTTTTCTATATGTTTTTCTTTAAGGATTTACACATACACATTTAGTCTTATTTTTATCTAGCCAAGATAAAAAAAAAATTGGCTCTGTGCCGAGTCGTGCTCCTGCGCCGACTCATGACAGAGCCGTATGGTGTCAAGTCGGCACGCATGTACCGACTCATCACCAAGCCCTAGGTGGAAATGAGCTATGTGCCGAGTCGACACGGCCCTCCTACTACCCATATTGTGTTTTGTTTTTCTATTTACTTGTTTTGTTTTCTTTGTAATTTTGTTTCATTTATTTATTTCCTATTTATTTCTACTATATTTTCTCTATTTTCTTTTTGTCTTCTTGCATATAATAACTACTCCAAGTTTAAATTAATTTGCAAAGTCATGTCCCTTCCCAATAAAGGACACAACTTTTCAACTTTTTCATAACCTATATAAATTTTTCATAACCTTTTGTCTTTTACTCTTTATAACTTCTTCGACTACTAATATTTTTTTTATCTACTTTCATCTTTTTCACTTCTTCTTCTTCTATTTAAACATCATATACGTTGCTTTTTCCCTTTATTCTCTACAACCTATTACTTTTCTTTTCTCTACACTACTCTATGCTTTTATTGAGTGTTCATATTTCACTAAGCAAGCCTTTATGAGAGGTGAAGTTGTGGATGCTTCCTTTCATTTCATTCCAGCACATACTAGATTATGTTGGAAGGGAATTCCACATCCATATATTACAGGTCACCAAGATAATGAACTAAATATTGGAGTTGATGTTCAAGAGGAGGAGCCAAATGTGGGAGATGAGGAGCACCAAGAAGAAGAACCACAAGATAATATACCTTCTTTTCCTTACCATATACAAGGAGGTGCAAGTGGCTCTTTTAGTCATGACCTGCACATTTAGGAGCAAGTTTTGGGGAACCAAAGGGAGATGCAATGCTAATTGAGTGGCATGGTGGCTTTTAACCGGTAACTTGATCGTCGCCAATGAAGAATGGAGTACAAGATGAGCCAATACTTTGCACATTGCAGTCATACCATTGAGTCTCCACCATCATCCCCTTCGGAAAATTAAGGGAGTTTTTCTTTTTTCCTACTTTTCTTTTATGTTTCACATTGGGGCCAATGTGCATTTTTAAGTGTAGGGGAAGGGTTAGTATTTAGTAGTAGTTTATGCATTTCTTTAGGGCATGTTTATGTTTATATATGCATGTGTTGTTTAGTTATGTTACTATGCATGTGTGTTGTTATTTAGTTATGCATGTTTATTATCATTTAGGTTGTTATGCATGGATGTCTATATTTTATTTTGCATTAGGCTATCTTCTCCACATCAATAAGTTTGCATCTTTTCTAAGTTCATTTTGATTGTGATTAAAGATTTATCTTTATGCCATGTTAATACTTCATTTTTTATGCTCAATTAGTAGAATTTTAAAGTTTCATATAGTATAAGTTTTAAGTTTTTCTTATTATCTCTTTTTATTATTTTCAAAATCTAGAGAATTTTTAGTTCACTTTCTAACTATGCTTAAGGCTAAGATGCTAAGGATTTAAGCTTAAGCTTTTTAGGACTTAGGTAGCCTTAGGGAAACTATAGCCATAATATAAGTAACTAGCTTTTCAATAATAGATGAGGACACGAAAAAAATAATATAAAGAAAATAAATACTTGTTGATGTGATGCATCTTGAGTAAGTTATGTGTAAGTGAGTTTGCTCCTTAATTATATTCATTCAGAAAGAGTACGTGACATAGCAAGTACAAGAAAATTAGTGGGATAGAGAGTAAAATGCACCCACTATAAAAAAAATTAAAAATGTGTGTCTAAAAATTTCATGAGAAATGTTAGTCTATGCGTGTGCTTAATTCTTGTCCCAATAGCTATTTATGTTTTTCGAAATCCTAAGTTTGAAGAATGAATATTTTGGCTATATAGCTTGGTTAGCACCTTGACTCTTTATATTCTTGATTTTGTTCTTAATAAATTGAGATAATTTG
>CATIWO010392271.1:0-19753 GCA_949673435.1 Macaranga tanarius
ATCTCCATCCTCATGTGCATTTCATCCTTTTTGGCATCAAGGATTTTGTAATAGAATTATGTTGTATTTGTATACATATGTAAATTATATGTACATTGTATAACTAATACTTTAATATATATAAAGTATCTTTTCATTAAGGTAAAAAAAAATTTATCATTCATGTTTTATTTCATTAATCTAGACACGTGTATGTGGTACCTGGAGGGTGCTACACCTTGACCCCGAATAGATTCGCCACATAAATCATTTTGCTTATATAAAATAATTTAATAAGAAATAAATTGTTTATATATTTATATGTTTTGTGGATATTATATGATGCATAGCATGGCCCTTTTGACTAATATGATTGGATTTTTTTATTTTAATTTTTCATGGGTTATAATTTTAAATACAACTTGCGTGTTGTTTTCTTTTGATGTAATTTTAATTTTATTAGTAGTAATAGAATAGTTTATATTACCACATGTAAATCAAGATGTCCATAATATAGAGATTCGAGCTTGAGGCCTAGGATGGAGATCCAAGGTAAAGGCCCAGAATGGAGATCCAAGGTGGAGGCTCAAGATGGAGTCTATTTTATTACCTAGGATTGACCATTGATCTTCATATTGGCTAATGAAGATCAATCTAGATTTGGGCCATATTATGATATATTGATTTTTTATTATGCTATATATATGACTCTATGCGTGTGATGGTATGTGTATGATACAACACAATAATAACCAATTAAGATAAAAATGAGTAAAATTCTCACTTAATACTAAGTTATAAAAATGCCTTCCATAAATCAACACTTGTCAAAACTTGGATTGCTATATATATGTTCTGCCAAAGTAAGGTATATTAAGTCATCTAGGTAAGACAAGATGGATAATTATGATATTTATATGTATGAAATGGTTAGACTTAACTAGGTTATTAAAAAGATTTTGGACCTAGGGCATTAAATGGGATTAGTCGGGACATGATGTCAAATCCCATAGTTATCCAAGAATTACATAAGATGTAATTGGTAAAATGTTACCTACCTAAATAACCAAACTTTAGGTGATAAGCCAAAGCTTACTTAAAGTTAGGTGAACTATGGATCTTGTCCCACTAACATTGCAATTGTTGTTATTATTAAGTTGATTTACATAGTGATTAATTTAATGTGAATAATGGGATTTAAAATATGTCTTATTAAAATTTTTGTTAAAATGCTAAAGTACTATTTATATATATATTTATTGTAGATAATGGCATAAAACATTGCATCTAACTTGTCACTGCGAATAATCCTTAAGAAGGATAAGCTCAATGGAACTAACTTCGTTGACTGGTATAAAAATATAAGAATTATTCTTAAGCAAGAAAGGAAGGAATATATCCTTGACCAACCTGTCCCTGATGAACCAGCTGTTAATGCTCCTAGTGAAGGATGAAGTTCATGCAACAACTAAAACATGTGGAATTTTAAAAATTTTAATTGTATGCAACTCTTGCATCACACATGAACCACATCTAACCCAAAGATCATATCACATAAAAAATATATAGCTAAACATGCATCAAGAATAACATTTTAACAACAAACAACCAAGTTATGCCATCAAACCATAAGACCTATCAATTAAGAGTTTGGTAATACTTACAAAACTCCTTGGTTGGTAGCACGCTAGATAAGCTTTAGTTGATGTTGATCTATAAGCTTTAAGCTCCCCAAATGTGAAGCCTCTAGCTTGAAACACACAAGTTGCACAAAGAAGATCTTCAAAGTTGATGGAGCACTACCCACAAGCCTCTCTTTTTTTACCCAATAGCTTGTTAGAACTTCTTCAAGCTTGAATGTGTAGGAACTAGGATGCAACCTCCAATGGATGTAAGTGATGGATATGCACTTGTATAACACTTGTACAACAATAGCTTTCACTTGAGAGTACACAACACTTGTGCTATTTTTAATTCTCTACACTTGAAGAAGAAGAAGGTAGAAGATGATACCGACCTTTTCTCTCTTTTGTAAGAATATTTAAATCTCTCTCAAATGTGCATTAGCATTAATGTGTTGTCTCTACACACTCCACTAACTATAAATAAAAACCAATTTGATAATAACTTGAGTGTCTCACACTCAATCTATATGCATAGCTTTGCTTTTGAGTTAGTGGGTGTTGTTGTTTGGTTACATGGATAACCTTAGCCTTTGACCTCATTAACTCTTAATGAGTTGGGCTAAGGTTATGGGCACATGGGCTTCTTTAACACTTAGATAAGGCCCACTCCATACTAAATAAGACAACTAATGGGCTGATTTAAACTCTTTAAATAAAGCTCATCTTAAGTCCATCTCTATTAATATAAATGGTCCATCTCATGGCCCATATATAAATAAACTTGGAAACAAATATTAATTTAGTCCTTGAACTTAATATCACATATTAAATTAAGTCTAAATTAATATTTATTTAATTACAATAAAGTCCCAATCTTTAAATTTAGACTTCGGGATATACTAGATCCCTACATACGCTCAAATCCAACTCAACTAATTTAATTAATCAATTAAACTCTTTAATCAATAATTAAATTAATATTAATCTTCATATGTGCAACTCTTGTGTGTTTGACTTACCCTTATTTTTGGTTATCCCATCTGTGGACTTGACAACACTTATCTTACCTTTATTTTTGTCACGTGTTATGGAAAGTGGGTTTGATGGTCTCATGTTATCAAATTTTGCAAAAGGTAACAAGATTGATTAATTGTAGTCATTGTGAACACTATTAGATTTGGTCTTTAATCATAATAGCCTCCTACTAACTTGGCGAATCCTACACTTCCAAGTAGGAAATGGATGGATTTCTAGTGGGTAATGGAGTTTTTAATGGGCCACTAATACCCCTCAGGTACACATTGTCGTTATTGGAATAATAGTTCTCATTAAGTGGACAACTCTTATCCATCACATCTCATGTGAGGTTCCACTAATCCGGCTCCTAATGTTATGAGCCTCACGTACACCTAATTGTTGTTACTGGCCTTTGGCATTAGTTAGGTCCATACCATTGAATCAGTGAAATCTATGGATTTGAAACACTACAAACCTCAGGTGCTCCTATTTACCGTTATTAGCCCATAGTGTATCCATACACTCACAATAACTCATACTTAATAATAATACTATATGAATCTTTTGGGCCTTATGTACACTCCTATGTATCCATAGCCAATGTACATAAGCCCAAAACCATGCAAGTTATTGCTCCAATGGAGAGCCTAGACCTAAATTTAGTTATAAAATTTTTGGGTTAATTAATTAAGGTCTCACTTTGCACATTAGCCATTTTATAACATATATATCTCATACATACATTGCATGCCATCCATCCATAATATACATATCTCATATATATATTGCATGGCATCCTACATCCATCTATATACATATCTCATACATATATAGCATACCTTAACATATATATCGCATATATACATTGAACATGCAAAATGGATGCATAAATAAGCAGTTATTATGGGCCTTTCCTAATCCTATTCTAACACTTAGAATATTTACAAGGGGGCCTAGCCTAAGAAAAGCCTTCATTCCATGAACCCCTTTAGTTACCATCACTATGGGCCTTGATCCATCCCACTAAAGGTTGAATGGGCCTCCAATTGAATACTTCAATCTTCAAATCATAACTCTTGTGATTTATATTCAATCCTTGGCATACCAAGGCAAATAATTTACATTATAATCTATGTAACTGACACTTAATTACATAACCATAACAATAAACTTAATTGTTATTACAACCAAGGATGTAAACTAACTCCATGATCAATCCTTGCATGAATGACAAGCATACATTCAATTAAAATACAACTATTACATATTATTTGAAGTAGCAGGTCAAGCAAACATGCGTACAACATTGTCCAAGATGCATCTAGTGTGTTTTGTACACAAAAGGGGACACTTTCAAGCATTATAAACAATTTAGGCAGCCCTGAACACGGCCATATACATGGTCGTGTGCCCCTTTTTAATTTTAAGTAGATTATAATATGGCCATGTACATGGCTGTGTATATGGCCGTGTGCACTCTGCACATCACCAAAAAATACAATATTTCAAGCTGCAACAATTACAACAAAGGCCACAACACTTGCAACCATTCAAATGCTCAATCACAACACTTGTAATTCATATTTTTAGCATGTAAAGTAACTCACAAATGAACTAAATGGCCACAATACTTGCAACCATTCAAATGCTTAATCACAACACTTATAATTAACATTATCCATATTCACAACACTTGCAAATATCAATATTTTAGCATGTAAATCATGTGATAGAGGCTCTGATACCACTTGAAGGATGAAGTTCGTGTAATAACCAAAACATGCAGAATTTTAAAAATTTTGATTGCATGTAACTCTTGCATCATACATGAACCATATCTAGCCCAAAGATCATATCACATAGAAAATACATAGCTAAACATGCATCAAGAATAATATTTTAACAACAAACAACCAAATCATGCCATTAAACCACAAGACCTATCAACTAAGAGTTTGGTAACACTTATAAAACTCCTTAGTTGGTAGCATGCTTAACAAGCTTTAGTTGATGTTGATCTACAAGCTCCAAGCTCCCCAAATATGAAGCCTCTAGCTTGAAATATATAAGTTGTATAAGGGAGATCTTCAAGGTTGATAGAGCACTACCCACAAGCCTCTCTTCTTTGACCTAAGAGCTTGTTAGAACTTCTTCAAGCTTGAATTTGTAGGAATTAGGATTCAACCTCTAATGGATGTAAGTGATGGATGTGCACTTGTACAACAATAGCTTTCACTTGAGAGTACACAACATTTATGTTATTTTTAATTCTCTACACTTGAAGAAAAAGAAGGTAGAACATGATATCAAACTTTTCTTTCTTTTGTAAAAATATTCAAATCTCTTTCAAATGTGCATTAGCATTAGTGTGTTGTCTCTACACACTCCACTAACTATAAATAAAAACCAATTTGATAATAACTTGAGTGTCTCACACTCAAGCCATATGCATTGTCATAGCTTGATTGTCTCACACTCAAGCTACATGCACTTGATAGATTGAGTGTCTCATACTCAATCTATATGCATGGCTTTGCTTTTGAGTTAGTGGGTGTTGTTTGGTTACATGGATAACCTTAGCCTTTGACCTCATTAACCCTTAATGAGTTGGGCTAAAGTTATGGGTATATGGGCTTCTCTAACACTTAGATAAGGCCCACTCCATACCAAATAAGATAACTAATGGGTTGATCTAAACTCTTTAAATAAAGTCCATCTTTGTTAATATAAATGGTCCATTTTATGGCCCATATATAAATAAACTTGGAGGCAAATTTTAATTTAGTCCTGGAACTTAACATCACATATTAAATTAAGTCCAAATTAATATTTATTTAATTACAATAAAGTCCCAATCTTTGAATTTAGATTTTGGGATATGCTAGCTCCCCGCATACACACAAATCTAATTCAATTAATTTAATTAATCGATTAAACTCTTTAATCAATAATTAAATTAATATTAATCTTCATATATGCAACTCTTGTATGTGTGACTTACTAGGTTCAAGTCTAAATGGCAATGGGATATAATATTAACTCTTAATATTATGGAAACTCTTTCCATGCTAAATGTGAAAATTCCAATTAATCACATTTAGTTCTTATATGTCATGAGTGACCCCCAGCATAAATATCATGACTACCCAAATAGAAATGAATGCTTAAAGTAGACCCACAAGAACTATAGAACATAATTACCATGCACTAATATCCCTTCATTACAAGATCCTCAAATCGGCTAGAGTCATGGTTTAGTCAAACTCTAATTGCCTCAATTATATGACCTCATCTTCAGTTTAATTCTTGATAAAATATGACTTCTAGTAGAAACTCTTTTCTAGCACCGAAACTCTTTTTGACTAAGTCAAGTTTGATCTTGCTATGTACTTATTCTTTAAGAATAACTTAGATAGTATAAGATCTTATCCCGGTTCACTCTAGGTAATGAATTCCATCTTGGCCGATCACTCATCCCTACATATAACCAACTAGAGCCACCATACACCATATACCCATATATGGCTAGCACAGGTATGTAAGCAGTAACAAACTCTAACCAACTACATATGGATGACCATGTCACCTCAGGTCAATAGACCATATGCACTATTATGTCCAAGATTATGATTGTTGACTAAAGTGAATTTCCATGCAATCATAAATCTTACATCACAGTTCGATCCACCCATCATATGAGTATCCATATGTCTATTTTGATATCTCATATCAAGTAGCATGAGACTTACTACCTTCCACTATCAATATCACATACCGATCAAGAAAAATAGATAGAGGTGATAGTCTTGAGATTAATACTACCCTTATATTAATCCAACGACTATGCACATTTATAGTATATATACCAAATGAGTTTGTCACTTATATTATTAACTCTTGATAATAAACTCATTCAACATAATACTAAAGGGTAAATATTTAAATAAATTTAACACTTAATTTAAATGAATATTTTATTGCCATAAGGATAAATGTACAATGTTTACATACAAGAATGGCCCTAGGACACATCTACACTAACACCTAGAGCACAAAAGCATGCTCATAGTAAGCATATCAATGACTCTATTGATGCTACTTGCCTCACGCTTGGTAGCATAGAATCAAAGCTTCAGAAGCAACTGATGAAAATGGAGGGTTATACCATGATAGGCCATCTCAAGGAAATGTTCCAAAAGAAAGCTAAAATTGAGAGGTTTTCCACCATCAAGAAATTACACGCATGTTCTAAAGATGAAGGATCATCTTGATCATTTATAGAAACTTAGTCTTGAGATCACCCAAGAGTTCGATGTTGATATCATTCTCCAATCCTTGTCTGATATATTTGATGGGTTCATTATGAACTACAATATGCATAACATGGAGAAAACTGTTTCTGATTCACATGGGATGTTTAAGATTACTGAGCAGAACATCAAGAATACCAAAGATGTTTTTATGGTTAATAAAGGAAAGGGTATGAAGAGGAAGGGAAATGGTAAGAGCAAGGTTAAGACTGCCAAGAACTTTCAGAAGCCTAAGTCCAATCCTAAGGCTAAACCACTAAAGAGGGAGCATGCCATTTCTACAATGAGTCGGGCCATTAAAAAAGAAATTATAAGCTCTATTTGGAAGATCTAAGGAAGAAGAAGAGTGATGGAGCATCTTCTTCAGGTATTCATATTACAAAAGTCAATTTATCTACTTTTGATTCTTGGATATTAGATATTGGATCTAGTTCTCACATTTGTACAAATATGCAGGGACTAAAAAGGAGTAGAATCTTGGCTAGAGGCAAACTAGACCTACGATTCAAAAATGGAGCAAAAGTTATTATTTTAGCTGTAGGAACTTATGAATTAACTTTGCCTAGTGGACTTATTTTGAGTTTGAAAAATTGTTATTATGTACCTGCTATGAGCATGAATATTATTTCTATTTCTTATTTGGACAAGGATGGTTTTGAGTTTATTATTAGGAATAATAAATTCTCCATTTACCCTGATAACATTTTCCATGGACATGCTCCTCGGATGAATGGTCTTTATTTTTTTAATATTGAAGATACTAATGAAAAGTCCATCTATAATATTAATACAAAGAAATTTAAATTTAATGATTTAAATACTACCTACCTTTAGCATTGTAATTTGGGCCATGTAAATGAGAAACGCATTTCAACACTCCACCAACATGAACTTTTGAACTCATTTAATTTTGAATCATTTGAGACATATAAATCTTGTTTGATGGGCAAAATAACAAAAACACCTTTTATTGGACATAGTGAAAGGACCCATAACTTATTAGGCCTTGTACATTCAGATGTATGTGAACTACTAAGTTCTAATGTTAGAGGAAGTTTTCAATACTTCATTACTTTCACAGATGATTTTAGTAGATATGGCTATGTCTATCTAATGAAACATAAATCTGAATCTTTTGAAAAGTTTAAGGCCCCATTTGGATTAGCTGTAGCTGTTGCTGTTGCTGTTATGGTTAAGTTAGTTGTTGCTGTTGTTAGTAATTACGTGTTTGAATTAGCTGTTGAAGTTGTTGTTGTTACAATATGAAATTACCAATAAGGACAACTTATTATTTAAATTTATTTGTATATATATTTAAAGATTATTATGATGTTAAATATTTTTCAAATACATATAAATATATATTTATGTCAATATAAATATATTAATAAAAAAATATCATAATACAAAAAGTTAAAAAATATCAAATGAATTATAAATAAAAATATATAATTTACCCAATAAAATAAATTTCACAATAATTTTTTTAAAAAAAAGTATGCTACAGTGCAGTGAACAATATTTACTTTTTTTTTTTTTACTATTTCATTTTCATGCAAAATTTCATGTAAAATAAAATTCACAATAATTTACTATTTCATTTTCATGCAAAATTTTATGCAAATTTACATTTTTTTTCACTATTTTAATTAACTATTCTGACTCCGATTCTGAACGGATTGCGTTAGAAAATTCTATATAATTTTCTCTTACTCATGATATATTTTGTTTTAAAAAATACCACAATTTTTTCGACAATGTGTGAATAGTACTATTCATCAAATTACCATTTTTGACGTCCATTTTCGAAACGGATTGCGTTATAAAAATCTACATAATTTTCTCTTCCTCATGGTATATTTTGTTTTATAAAATACCACAATTTTTTGACAGTATGTGAATAGTACTATTCATCAAATTACCATTTTTGACGTCCGTTTTCGAAATGGATTGCGTTAGAAAATTCTATATAATTTTTTATTCCTCATGATATATTTTGTTTTATAAAATACTACAACTTTGTGACAGTGTGTGATTAGTAAACGGCTTTTTTTTCATGCAAAATTTCATGCAACTTTCATGCAATTTTACTTTTTTCCATGCAAATTTCATTCCATGCAAAATTTCATTTCAAATTTACTTTTTTCACTATTTTTAATTATCTATTCCGACCCGGATTCCGAAATGAATTGCGTTAAAAAATTCTACATAATTTTCTCTTCTTCATGGTATATTTTTTTTTTAAAATACCACAATTTTTTTGACAGTGTGTGAATAGTACTATTCATCAAATTACCATTTTTGACGTCCGTATCCGAAACTGTTTACGACATAATTCAACATAATTTTTTCTTCCTCGTGGTATATTTTATTTTCTAAAATACCACAATTTTTTAACAGTATATGAATAGTATTATTCATTAAATTAACATTTTCGACGTCCGTTTCCGAAACGGTTTATGACATAAAATTCATTATAATTTTCTCTTCCTTGTAGTATATTTTGTTTTCAAAAATATCACAATTTTTTTACGGTGTATAAATAGAACTATTCATCAAATTACCATTTTTGACGTCCGTATCCAAAACGGTTTACGACATAAAATTCAACATAATTTTCTCTTTCTAGTGCTATATTTTTTTTTTCTAAAATACTACAACTTTTTGACAATGTATGAATAGTACTATTCATCAAATTAACATTTTCGACGTCTGATTCCGAAACAGTTTATAACATAAAATTAAACATAATTTTCTTTTTCTCGTGCTATATTTTTTTTCCAAAATACTATAACTTTTTAATAGTAATATGTAAAATTTGTGTTGTGTTAGATTAATTGGTTATTGTTGAGAAATAATTAAGGATAGTGAAAGGAAAAAAAATAAAACGCAGCCATAATTGTCTAACAGCTCCAAATTGGAGCTGTTAGAATGTGTGTTTCTTTGAACCATAAAACATCAAGAAAAGCTAAGAAAAGCTGAGAAAAGTTCAACCAAACGAATTGTTAAAATTTTTTTACCAAACGCTTGATGAAACGTCCAACCAAACGGACACTAAAACTTTCAAAAATGAAGTACAAAATCAACTTAGTAAAAGTATTAAAGCACTTCGATCAGATCGAGGTGGTGAATGTTTAAGCCGAGAATTTATTAATCATCTTAAAGATTGTGGGATAATCTCACAATTAAGTCCACCAAGAACACCGCAATGGAATGGTGTTTCTGAGTGGAGAAATTTAGATATGGTTCGATCTACGATAAGTCAGTCAGATCTTCTAATATCCTTTTAGGAGTATACTCTACAAACTATTGCGTTCATATTGAACAGAGTTTCATTAAAGGCGGTTCAAAAGACACCATATGAGATGTGGACTGGGAAGTCTCCTAATTTGTCTTTTCTTAAAATTTGAGGATGTGAGGCTTATATAAAGCATTAAATTTCTAATAAATTAGCACCTAAATTAGACAAATGCCTTTTGTGGGATATCTAAAAGAAACTAAAGGATATTACTTCTATAATACTTCTGAGGACAAAGTATTTATTGCTTGGAATGGTGTCTTTCTAGAAATAGAATTCATTTCCAAAGGAACTAGTTGGAGTAAGGTTCATCTTGAAGAAATTCAAGAATGAAAAATTAGCATTGAACCACTTCTGCAACCTCAACTGAATCAACAAGTAGTTGTTGAACCTGCCCAAAGAGGTCTGATAGGATACGTCAAAGCCTTAAAAGATATGGATTTCTATTAACTGATGGTAATGATGTAATGATTATGGATCATAATGAACCCACATCCTATCAAGAAGCCATAAATAACACTAACTCTGATAAATGGTTTGAAGCCATGAAATCAGAAATGCAATCCATGTATAATAATCAAGTTTGGACCATAATTGACCCGCCTGACGGTTTAAAAACTATTGGGTGCAAATGGATTTTCACAAGGAAAACTGAAATGGATAGCAATGTGCATATATTTAAGGCAAGACTAGTTGTAAAAGATTTTAAACAAATACATGGTATTGACTATGATGAAACTTTTTCACCAGTTATTATGCTTAAATCCATTCGAATTCTCCTTGCCATAGTTGCATACTATGATTATGAGATTTGGAAAATGGATGTTAAAATAGCTTTTCTTAATGGAAACCAACTCGAGGATGTGTATATAATATAACCCGAAGGTTTTGTTAGTCGTGAGAATTCTGAAAAGGTTTGTAAGCTTCAAAGATCCATTTATGGATTTAAGCAAGCTCCTCAGAGTTAGAATCTTTATTTTGATGAAGCAGTCAAAGAGTTTGGTTTCATAAAAAATGAAGATGAGCCTTATGTCTACAAGAAAGTTAGTAGGGGCGTAATAGTTTTTCTAGTGTTATATATTGACAACATATTGCTCATTGGAAATGATATCCCTACTATGTAAAATGTTAAGGCATGCTTAGGGAACTACTTCTCAATGAAAGACTTAGGTGAAGCTGCCTATATTCTAGACATCAAGATCTGTAGAGATAGATTTAAAAGGCTTATTAACCTAAGTCAAAGTACATATATTGACAAAGTACTGAATATATTCAGTATGCAAGATTTTAAGAGAGGATTCTTGCAAATGTCATATGGCATTAGTCTCAGTAAGACTCAGTGTCCAATAACACATGATGAGCAAGACCCTATGAGTAAGATTCCATATGCTTCTACTATTGGATCTATCATATATGCCATGTTATGCACTCAACCTGATGTCTCATATACCTTAAGCATGATGAGTAAATACTAAGCATACCCAAGTGAAAGTCACTGAACATCAGTCAAAAATATTCTTAAGTACTTAAGAAGAACTAAGGATGCATGCTTACTGTATAGATGGAAGGAAGAGGAGCTAGTTGTAAATAGTTACATAAATGCCAGCTTCTAATCTGATAAGGATGACTTCCGATCATAATCAGGTTATGCATTCTATTTAAATAGAGGTGCAGTGAGCTAGAGAAGTTTAAAATAAGATACCGTTGCCGATTCTATAACAGAAGATGAGTATATAGCCACCTCAGAAGCAGTTAAGGAAATAGTTTAGATCAAGAAGTTTATTACTGGATTGGGTGTTGTTCCTAATGTTTCAGATCCAATTGACTTATATTGTGATAATAGTGGGGCCATAGCATAGGGTAAAGAACCTAGATCATATCAGTGATCCAAACACATAATCAAACGTTACCATCTCATTCGAGAGATCATTGAGAGGGGAGACAAGATATGCAGAATACCTATAAATGATAATATTTCTGATCCACTTACTAAACCTCTTCTACAGCCTAAGCATAAGAGTCATACTAGGTCCATGGGTATTAGATACAATATTGATTGGGCCTAGTGCAAGTGAGAGATTGTTAGATATATGCCCTAAGCCAATTGTATTATAGCCATATTGTGACTTTATTATTTTGTATTATTTTGACTCTTTTAAATTTTATGAATAGTTAATTATGTCTAAGATCATCAAGTGTATGACTTGATAGTAAAACTCTTAGCTAAAAATTGAATTATATTCTAAATCATCCCTAGTCGGTCATTATTATAGAAAAATAATGAATGAAGACTAGTATAAGGTTGAATGATGATTATATTTTATTGATCATGTATATGATGTACTAAGTCAAATCATGGGTACATAGGACATACTGGATTGACCCACTATGAGAATACAACTACATGGATAATTGTCATAAGTTATTCTCATCATAATGATATTATTTTAGTCCTCTGACCAAAGATCGTCATAGAGTCCTACATAATGAGTTCTATATTTTGACACATTCTAATGTTGTCTTTAATAGGATAATATAATTTATTATTGTTGAATATAACATGAATTATGGGAGGAATATGAGTGATCAAAAAGGAATTGGTCCCTCACTGATCATAAGAAAGATATCTATGGGCCCCTCGATAAGTTAGAATGAATGAAATGCATGGCTATGCTGAAATTAATTGATAAGGGGTTATCAATTTCAGCCTACTTAAGATCAAGAAATAATGTAATTGAATTATATAAGGATGACATAAATCATATCTTATGTTCAATTAAAAATATCGTGTGACAAAAGGATTGTAATATTTATTGTGGAATAGGTTATATTGGATTACCGACCTTCACATGACTTAGGTAGTCATAATGTCTTGCTAGAGACCACTTATGACTTGTGGGCTAGAAATGAGATTTCAGGCCCACTACAAAGGTTAGAATAGGGCTCAAAATGAATATTGGGTATATCTGCCCAATAAGGTAGTTTTCTCTATTTGAAATCATTTTTGATATATATATGAATAAAATCTGTTTAAAGGAAAGTGAATATTTATATGCCACAATTATTTTGGTTAGTAAAACCCTAAATAATGTATATATATACATCTTTTTCTATAGGGTTTTCTATTGATATATTCATTCATATTGTTGCTCTTTTGAGAAATAAAACACAGAGAGAAAATTACGAGAAAGGTGTTAGCAGACCAACACCGCTTTGGGCATCCTGTTCGTGTGGATATTGGTAGAGGATGTGGCTCTAACAGCAATATTTTAAATCCAATGAAACATAAAAAAGCTTAAGATAGGGTGTTACTGGAGTGAACCCCCTCTCATCCTTCTGACAGTCTCGCCTTGTGATCGTCTTGGTGAGATTCTGGAATCAATTTATTAATTTAACCGAATTACATGGATCCTGTGAGGGTTTTGAATGATGAAAACTTTTATTTTCAGTGGTTGTTTATAACTAAAACCTAATACCTCCTCAGTACTGAGGAGCCTCCTCAGTGTACTGAGGCATCACCAAGTCAATCAGACGTCGCCTGATTAACCCACAGAGGCATTCTACACTCGAAATAATCATATTTCAACATAGAATCAACTAAAATATTTTAGAACTCATTCTTAGAGATGTTTTACTTATTTTTACACATTTATAGTTTCAATTCGATGCATTTTTCGTGCTTTAACATTCTACTTGTAGAATTCAAGTCAAAAATTGACATTAACCAAAATAACAATATTTCAAGAAGAGAATTTGAATCACAAGAAGAAGAAGTTGATAGAAACTTCACTCATAAAAGTTTTCAGCAATACAAAGCTTCAAGTTCTTCCCCTCTCTTGTTGATCACCTATGATCAACCCAACTTTTCAAGATTTCTTTAAGAACATAACATGTAAAGCATTAATTCTCAAAGAAAATGCAAAATAAAAATAGATTCTTACCTTAATCAGTGCAAATCCTAGCAAAGAAAACCCTAGCTGTTGTTGCTCTTCCTCCTCTCGAAGCTTGAAATTTTTTTTTTCACAGGAAGCTTTTGCTTCCTTCTTCCTCCTTCTTGCGTTCTTAAATGTAAATTCTTTCCTTTTTTTTTTTTCTCAATTCGCTCCTTTCTTTCTTTATCTCTTATGATTAAATCCTTTTTCCTAATTTCCTTTTCCAATTTGATCCTTATCACACTTTTAATTCCTTCAATTACACCCTCCTTTAAACTTGATTTATTATCATTAAACCTTCCATAATCAACTTTATTTAAAATAATACTTAATTATATTTAATTAAATAAAATGTAAATCCTATCAACCAAGTTCCAAGGACACATATGTAATAGCGTGAGCCACGTAAAATCAATAGGTCTTAAAAAATATAACATAATTTGAGAATTATGCAAAACAATTCATAAAATTATAATATTTTATGTTAATTTTCCTAAAATAGAATAAATTTGATATTTTAGGTACTATAAACATGTTAAAATTATCTAAGTTCATACGTCCACTTTGATTTTGACGGTGTTTGAGACAATTGGAAAGGAAATTATGGAGTATTCAGTCCATCATAATTTATCCTTTTTGTCTTTAGTGCAATTTTTTTTGTGCAATCTTGCTTTTTTAAACATCACTATTTTTGTATTGTTGGGCTATTATTTTGAAAAGAATTCAATGGCATTGATTTTACTATAAAAGTAAATTAATTCAAATTCAAATTCATATAATAGGGAAAAAATATCAAATGTAATATACTATTGTAAGACATTTGAAAGAAAAAAATTATTACTCAATAAATGAAGCTTTTAAACTTTCATTTTAATTACAACATTTAAACCTTATACATCAAGAATTCACTATTGGCGATGTTTAAATTGATATCTTAGTAGTTAGAAATACACATGTCCATTTTGGAAGTTTATGGAGGCAACTGCAAAATATAAGTGATACAATATTAAACGGGTTAAATATATTGGTGGTCACTAAACTTTGCACTTGTTTTATTTCGGGTATTGAACTTTAATTTGCTTCATAGAGGTAACCCAACTTTAATTTTTTTTTATCTGGTGGTCATCTGATGCCGGAAGCCGAATATTCTGAGAATATTCGCCACATCAACGTGCAAGTCATCTGCCAACTCAGATTGGTAACTGAAATGAAATCAATTAAAGTTTGGTACCCAAAATGAAATAAGTGCAAAGTTTGATGACAACTAATATATTTAACTAATTAATTAATCTTGTCAAAAAAAATTTTTACCTATAGGCATAATGCATACACAGCCCCTTTAACTTGCCAGCTTTTTTTATTTTGACACCTCAACTTACGCTTTTGCCATTTCAACACCCGAACTTGCCTAAAATGTAATTTTTAAACCCCTGTCATCACATTAGCGAATCAACATGTGACACATAGAGGTGTTTAACTGACCATAATCTGCAATTAGAGGTGTGAACTTGACAAAAAGTGGCAAGTATGGGGGGTGGTAGATGTATTATATCATTAGATTAGTGTATTTTAGGCAAAACGTGGCAAATTTAGGTATTAAAATGGCAAAATCGTAAGTTGAGGTGCCAAAGTGAAAAAAGCTGGCAAGTTCAGGGGGTTAGATATGTATTAAGCCTTTTATATTAAAAAATCCATATCCAATAACGAAAAATAATAAAAATATTATTTTACAATTTTTTATGAATAAATAAGCTATTTTTAAATAAAAATTAAAATAATATAAAAGAAAACTAAAAATATTTTAATATTTATAAAATCATAAAAATTTAGATTATGAAAAAAATTTATAAAATATTATGAATTCTACATTACAAATTGTGAAAATTTTAAATTCATAATTACATAATTAAAAAATTGATTATGAAAATGTACATTTTATTTTAATTTTAAATTAACATTATTCAAAACTATAATACAAAGAAAATATTTTTAAAAATTTAAAATTCATAATCAAATAGTCAACAAAAAATAATTATGTAAAGATAAATTTTATTTTAATTTTAAATTACTATTATTCAAAACTATACATATAAATAAATTATTTTTAAGTGAATATTAAAAACTTTTCTTGTCAGTTTAAAATTGAAATTAATTATTTTAAATAAAAACTTTTTAATTACTTTCTATCTTAATTAAGTTAACAATATAAAAAATAATAATACAAAAAATTATTTTATAATTTTAATTAATAAATATTATATTTAAAATAACAATTAATATCTCCAAAAAATTTGAAATATTTTACTATAAATAAGTTATAAATAATATAAATCAAATTTTCATTTATTATTTGATTGAATAATTATTTATTGATCATCTATTTTATTATTTACTTGTCTGCAGCTAATAAATATTATATTAAATTATTCATAAATATTTATATATTCTCAATATACATAGTACTATATATTGAGAAACACATTGGTTAAATAGATTTTTTAATTTAAATTAAATAAATTTTTTGACAAGAGATTGATTAATGGGTAATTAATTCGGTGCTCACCAAACTTTACACTTATTTTATTTTGGGTACTAAACTTCAATTGATTTCGTTTTGGTCACCAATCTGAGTTGGCTTGATGACGTGATGAATATTCTCAGAATATTCCCCTTGCGGCTGCCACGTTGACATGTAGGCACCGGGTGACCACCGGATAAAATAAAATTAAAGTGGGTTACCTCTATGAAGCAAATTGAAGTTCAGTACCCAAAATGAAACAAATGCAAAAGTTTAGTGACCACCGATATATTTAACCCTATATTATACTTATTTAACTATTACCAATTTATATATATATATAAACAAATTGTAGAAAGACAACAAATAATAATAAAAATATAGAATTATAATATCAAGTAAATAAACAATTAGCAAAAACATTTAATAGAGAATTCATATGTATTTTTTAAGAAAAATGAAAGTGATCTAAAGTTTCAATAAAAATTCTAATTTTGTTGCAAAAAAATCTCACCTTCTATGAAAAATATATAAACTCATTTGGTTGAGAATGTACAAATTTTAAAAGTTTAAATAGGAAGAAAAATTATGTCAAAATAAAAGTTTAATAGTTGATTAAGAAGAGGAAGTGATAGTAAAATTAAGGACATGTTAAAAGATTCAAACCTTTTAAGTTTCATTACTACTTAAAATTTTAACTCAATCCTCATAGATTTTTAAAAGGTTTTGCGAGGCCACCCTTTTAATGTTCTCTATCACTAATTTAACATTTTTTTAAGTCAAAATTAATTTAAGGTACAAATTTTGTGAAGAGCCATAAAAGAAAGAAAGTGTCACACGACACAATCAGTATGACATGACAAATTCTATATCCCTAACTTTTATATATTTTATATAGATAATTTCTTTTACCATAACTATTAATTATTTTATATAAAATAAAAATATTATCAATTATTTCACATTAAATAAAACTGATTATTGTCAAATTATTAATTAATAGAATTATTAATTTACTGAATATTAATGAGCTCCTTTTGATATATGTGTAAATTTATACAAATAAAATTAAAATAATTAATTTAATTCTTATTTACTTATAGTCACTAATATATATATATATATTTATAATCTATAATATTTATAAATGTACAAAGGAGAGGGGGAGACAAGCGAATTTACTAAAATGCCTTCACTATTTATTGCATAAGAGTTGGATGATTTAGTAATTTAATAATAAAAATTAAATTAATTTAGCTAAAATATAATTCTATTTTAATTGAAAGTATGTTTCTTCTCTAATTAGGTTAACATCTAGTTTATCCTTAGGACTAATATTTTATCTCCAATAAAATTAAATTATTAAAATATAATTCTTATTTAGTTAAAAGTATAATAGGTTAACTTCTATTTGATCTCTAATAAAAATTAAATTAATTAAAATGTGATCATAATGTAATTGAAAGTATGTTTCCTATTTTAGAGTTCTTCAATATAAACATTTATATTTATATAAATGGAATTAGAACTCTTAGATTAATACCCATTTAATTATAGTCATTGATACATATTATAAGTATTGATACACAAAGATAATCAATAGTTGTAATTAAATAAAATTTAATCTAGCGTTTCTAATTCTATTTATATAAATATAAATGTTTGTACCATATCAAAAGCCCTTATTTTAATTAAGTTAATTTCTATTTTATCTTTAACAAAATTAAATTAATTAAAATTTTAGTTGTAATTTTCTTGAAAATATCTTTTCTTTTTTAATGAGGTTTGCTTCTATTTATCTAATATAAATCAAATTAGATAATATAAGTTTATAAGTTTTATTAAGTCTTATTGCTTTTAAAGTAAAGAAAAGTAGCAACGTTAAAAAATATTGAAAACAAATTGTACTTACTTGTTTAAGTAGAAAATTTATTAAAATTATAATGAATTACAAGTCTATTGAAAATTGGTTTGCTATATAGTTAAAATAGTGCTAATATTGTTTTATGAAGTTTTACTAAAATTTAATAAGAAAATAATTAAATTTAAATTAACTAATTTTTTAGGACATATGGTCAATTTATCCCTCCAACTTGTATCAATAGGTCAAATAAGTCGAATTTTAATTTTTCTGACAATTTATCCTAAAATTTCTATTTAAAGGTCAAATTAATCCAAATTTTGACCAAATCAAGCACGTTTATTGCAAATGCTGAGGAAGGAGAGTGCAACTTGCATATTTACTTGTATATAATTAATTTAAACAAAATTAAAACAACCGTTTTTCTTTGGAAGAATCTCCCTGTACCATTATATATTTTTATCTTCTCACCTTCTTCACTAAGTGTTTGTGGCTCCACTCTATCCTGCAAGATGACCAAAATAATCATCTTCTTCTTTTCTCTTATTAATCGCTCTTTAACATTAACACTTTATCAAACCAAATAACAATGACTAACTGACCTCCTCGCCTCGTTCATCTAATTCATAAGTGATAAATATAAGAATTATCATGTTCCTATAACTACGAATCCAAGTCCTGAAAGGACTCTGACCAACAAGGATAAAGAGACCTAATTGATAAGGAATTAGGATTCTCATAATACTAATCCGAATGGGACTAGGTATGTCCTTCTTATGCCTATATATAGGCTCATATCTCACATTATATTTCATCTTGAATAGACTTTCTCTAACTTAAGCATCAGAGAACCTACGGATCAGAGATCCTAGGCTCATCCAAGGTGTTCTTTTGTGCTTGTAGGTTTGAAGGAAGTCGGCATTCATCAATTACTACTCTAGCTTTTCTTTAATTTATTTTTTAGCAGGGACTAGGGACTTATATATATATAAATATTTAAATATATTAATGCATCTGTGCATGTTTGTTCTTAATTTATTTTAGCGGATTCACTTGAGATTCAACATCTAGACTCTAGTACCATAATATCAGCGCATGTTGATCAAATAATTAAAGATTGTAAAAGATATATCTTTTTAATTGTGGTATGACATATAAGAACTTAATTTAGTGCATGAGTTAAAAACAATAAAAACAAATATCATGTAGTAAA